>AWYF02001661.1:0-117369 GCA_000504405.2 Mycosphaerella sp. Ston1
CCCGATTCCGGGGGTTAGCTAATCTGGGCCAGTTCGGCCTATTAATAACTATACGGTGCGCGAGTAGTCTATCGACTTTGCCCCTATATAGGCGACGTGCTTCCGATAGGACAATCTACTTAAAATAGGCGTAAGTTTGAGTAATTTGCCCGTACTCTGTCGTTATCGTACGCTAACTATAATAGGTACGAACTACGAACTACGTCGAGGCCTACTACTCGGAGTATAAGGCCGGTAACGAGACTCTTATAAAGAAGTAGTCCTTGTCCGGAGCGCTTAGTTACTCTATAGATACTAATAGGAAGTAGTATAACAGAGTATACGACGTTGCTAATAAACAGTTATAACTACTATTATTCCGCGACCTTAGATACGAGCGATTTTACGACCTCCCTTACTATATATAGGTAAAGCTTAAGAACTAGTACTATACGGCAGAGGCTAATAATCAACTCTCCTTCTATCGCGCATTCTAGCACTATATGCTATTATATAATAAAGAAACGCTATCCGAATATAGCTGCAATTTCTAGCTATTATACTACCTACCCTACGTCTATATCTGGTTCGATAGTTAGTTTAATAGCAATCTAATAAGCTAGGCGCAGGTAGACTTATACATAGACCGCTAGCTCGAGATAGACGAGGGAATTAGCACCTATAACGCGATAACTATATACGAGCAATATCGCCGTAGCGTAATACTATAAGACGATTTCTAGTTAACCGACGTAGACAGGAAAGCGCTAATTAACCGCAATTAGTATATACTACTATATACCCTAGTAGATAGTATAAAAGAGGAGTTTTATCGCCTAGTAGCCGAAGCTAAACCGCGTAGCATAAAGCAAGAATTTAATAGCTATATCTACTTCCTCTATAATTACTATAATACTATACTCGGCTTAGATCTAGACAAGATTACCCTAGATTACTATAAGAGCGGCGCAGGCCTAGACGTAGGTAAAGAAGCAGTAATCGTCGGCAAGCGATAGTATGCCGCAGACTAGTTTCGATATACGGCGGCAGTACTACTAGATAAAGATAGTATTAACGATATAGCACTACTTGGCACGATTAATAAGGAGGCCGGCATTCTAATAGATTACTATAGCGATATAGCGGCAGCAGCAGCCCCGGCAGCAGCGATACCGATATTAGTAGTAGCGATATTAGTAGCAGCGATATTAGCAGTAGCGATATTAGTAGTAGCGCTATTAGCAGCAGCACTATTAGCAGTATAGTAAGAGGTAGACGAGACAGCCGTAGACAGGTATAGCAACGTAATAACCTATAACTAAGAAGACGCTATTAATAAAGCTAAAGAAGCAGAGCTCGAGCAGCTTAGTATCGCTAAGGTTAAAGAGATAACTACGCTATACGAGTCGATAGTCGGCGTACCTACTTATTTACTCGCTAACCTACGCGGTATGTTTAATACTACGATTTACTAGCACGAGCAGCAGCCGCCGCGTACGCTAGCAAGCCGTCCGATTAAATATACGTACGCGTACGAACTAACGAATCCCTTACCGCTACGCGTAGTTACGCCTTATATCGCAGACCTTAACTCTACGGAGTTTCCGAGCTAACTTAGTTAGGCCTTACTATACCCCGCCGGTCGATAAGGGCCTGCTGCCTACGCTATAACGGCCGGCGTAGCGCAATTTAACGCAGTATTCGGTATGCGAGTAGAGGAAGAGACTAGACGTATTTAGCGACTTATACAGGCAGCGACGGCGACGGCGACAGCGAAGCTACTATAGAAGGTTCTATATAGTAAGGGTAACTACGACGAAGCAATAATATAGTAGAACTAGAGAAACAGTATAAGCAGGCAGGTAAGCGGAGGAATATATATAAGCGATATATATAGCAAACTAGTACTCGCGGATATACGCGACGGCTGAAATATATACGTAACGCGACGGCTCGGCTAATTAGAAGGCTAAGAGATAGGTTTAATACTAGCAGGTAATTTAGCAAAGATAGCGGTAATCGCGTTTTTAGCTCTAAACTAATTTCTTCCGGCTTAGACTAATTCTTCTACCCCTAATCGATTAGAACTTCTAATGCACCTATCTATTAACGACCTCCTTTTAGTATATTGTTCTCCTGCTCGTTCTAACTAATCGCTTTACTAATTGTATGCCTATATATATAGTTGCTATCGCTGTATTGCTATATAGAGGAAAGTAATAGTTTTCCGAATTTTTAATAAAGCTTGGATTTCGTAGCCTCAGGCCGCGAGCGGCGTTATCGTAGCGATAGTCGTACAGTCCCGTAATTATAGTAAGAAACGCACCAAATTACTGGGCTTATACGATATAGCTTTAGCGTACTGCGCACGGACTGCGTATTGTCGCCAGAATACATACCATCATGAATCAAGCTGTTATAGGTAGGTATATATGTAATTAACTCCTACGAACTTCATCATTGTAACATCCAGTCGTCTTTCCTCTGAATCTGCTTGATATCATCCACAACAGCAGCACCGATGCCGCACTTTCTCGTCATTGGAGCCACCGGTATTCATCTCCCCCACACAGCTCAAAGACTCGATGCAACAAGTGCATACTAACAAATTCCATTCCCCCATAAACCAGGCCCATCAGGCATCGCCTTCATCGAAACCGCCCTCCAATCCGGCTCCCACAATCTCACAATCTTCTGCCGAAACCCCTCCAAACTCCCTCAACACATCCGTTCACTCTCCCTCTCCAAGAACGCCTCCCCGCAAATCCAAATTATCACAGGAGAATTCACAGACACAGAAGCTATCACCCAAGCAATCCACACCGAAGCTACCATTCTCGTATCTTTCGCCGGACCGGCTATCCCAGCCAAGGGAACAGCTGTGACGGAATTCTATCAACGACTCTTTCGCCTGATATTATCGCCAGATGGGCAAAGCAAGATTTCGAGGGTCTTGGTTTTGAGCACGCCGTCGTTCGCGGTGGACGAGGATCGGTTTTCTCTGAAATGGTGGTTTGGTGTGCAGTTTGTTTATTGGCTTTTTGGGGACGCGTATCGAGAAGTTAATGGGATGGGGAATGTCACGAGAGAGTTGGGGGAGAGGTTGGAATGGACGGTTTTTCGGGTTCCGGGATTGACGAATTCGAAAGCTGGGGCTGTGAGAGCTGGGTTTGTGGGGGAGAAGGGGGATGGGCTGGTTTTGAGTAGGAAAAGTTTGGCGGTGTGGGTTTTGCAGGAGGTTGAGGAGAGGAAGTGGGTGAGAAGGTGTCCGGCTCTTAGTGATGCTTAAGGAATGTTGGTGACATATGCGTTCTCCATTATTGATGTCCTCCTCCTTGTCTTCGAGCCTCACGTAGTGTCACCTTCGTGCGTGATACTCTTCGCACAGTACGTCGACTGCTGGATAATTAAGGCACGTGATTGGTACCATGTAACAGAATGATATTAGAGTGGCGTGGATATGGTACCGTATTTCATTGTGTATTACGATGATCGATAAGCGAGCATGCGCGCTGCATCTCCCAGTGAATATGCACCGAGTGTCGCTATATCGCACCTAGGCTTTAATACCTCAAGCTGTGATCCACACTATCACAGGAATGTGACAACAGCCTGGCGCCGCGCTGATGGCAGTGATTATGGCTATGGGTATAGTCGTCCATCAAGTGAGTTCTGGTGTGAATACGCTAGGTGTATTGAGGCATACCTGCTTCGGCGTTGACGAAGCTCTCATGCCGCTTGCTAAATAGCCTCAGCAGGTCTGGGCCAGTCTAACCCTCGCTCCCGGTACTCCTGAAAGCCGCACAGAGCGCCGCATAATTGTGCGTGAGGTCGAGTATCGATTGTGGTAAACTTGTGGCCTGCACAATACTTCGAACCTTTACCGCACCTTCATCCTCAATAAGGTTGCGGATCGTGTGAAGAAGATCGGGTGAGAACTACATAGGCACTGTCAGCAAGCTCCTTACGTTGCGGCACGGAGGCGGGCTTACTTCGGAGTACCATCTGTACTGCCACGCGATCAGCCTTATAAGAGCCCCGAGCATGCCTCGTCCATCTGATTGCTGCTGATATAGCTTGAGGACGCCTCGCATGGCCTTGGGGCTGAATCTCATGCTGAGACATGCTTGCCAGGCTTCAATGGCCTCGTCGGGGTGATGCAGACGTTCTGCAAGGTCACCAAGGATTTCCCATTCCTCGGCGGCTTTCTTATAAGCCATCTGCTGTTGCTTGTACTGTGATGCCTCAGTCCGCCAGATTGTATAGATGCGTAAGTCTTCATAAAGGACCATGAACAAATTATCGAGCCATCGCTCGCAAAGTCGCTTATGCTGGAATTGGGTATATTGCTGATGTGCGGGATCGGTGTTTGGAGGCTGTGGTTGCGGCGTTTCGGCACCAGAACGCACAGTGACTGAAGTGGTAGGTTTGGACACATCCGGGTCAAGGTGCGAAGACGCTGCTGAGGGCTCGCTCTCACCGTTGATCATATCGTCAGTGTCAGGATCCGATCGCTCGTCGTCTTGTTGCAGTGGGTGACCATTGGGCTGTGGGGTGTCATTGCCTCGTAGCGCCGTCGTGCTAGCGCTTCTGTTGCCCGTAGGTCCCTGTCTTTCTTGCCTGTACTCCTCTTCCATCACGAACACCTGACTGCGAATCTTCAACAGCTGATCCCAGCCGATCTTCTTGGTGATTTCAGTGAGAAGGATATACGCTTTCAAGAATGTACCTTTGTAATTCCCGGCCGAGAGTCTCCTGAGGGTCGGGTGTACTACATCGGAGTCAGGCGTCGCACCAGCATCGTCAATTTCGTCGCATATCGTCTCCGGAGCAAGTGGTAAAGATATACGAACTGGTTCTGGTAGACGTGGTGCATCCTTATCCTGGTATGTGAACATCGGACACGAGTTTAGAGTCAGCAGAGCCATATCCCATCGCTCCATGCTGACATATACTTCTGCCAGTCGTGCCCATGTGCAGAACTCACTCGGCGCAGACACTACTTCGCGCTTGGCCAGCTCCAATGCCAGATCCGAGCGGCCTTTACGATTGCAGAATTCCGCCTGCGTGTCCAGTATAGAGTAGTCCATTGGGAGCTCCTGTACGGCTTCATGAAGCAGCTGTACCGCCTTGACCTCTTCGTCAGCTGCAAGGTATACCTTTGCGAGGAGTGAAGAGATTTCTGGGTCTCGCATGCGCAACTTCTCGAAAAGGTTGATGCCAGATGCAAATCGTCCTGTCGTTTTGAAGTAGTGTAAGAGTCCCGATGTTAGGTGATTGGACACGAGATTGGGCACTTGTATCTCTGGGTCTGAGCCCAGTTGCCAACCTAGACTCTTGTCAGCTTCGTTGACAATCTGTCCTACTCAACGTACTCACCGCTGAAGAACAGCTTCTCTGCTGCATCGAGAAACCGCTGCTCTTGCTCGGTGCTCTGAACAGGATTAAACCGCCTGACACCAATAATGCGCTTGATGATATCGCCAGATCCCGTGTCTGCATACGAGTATGCACGCAGTACACTGCATAGATACGTTTCCAGCCAATGCTCTTCTGTTGCTTCCAGCTTGTTCCCGCGCTCGTCCACACAATAGCTCTCCACAGTCCCCGGTATTTGTACTTGCACGCGCATGTCGACTCGCGAGAAGGCATTATAGCAGCAGTAGGTGCCCGATATCACCTTGTTGGTGTTGTTGCTCGGAGCGTAGGTCAATGTGTTGATGTATGCTGCCAAGCTGGCCGACGACGATGCATCGACTCCAGTGACATGGTGGTACACGCCGACCTGACAGTGATCAGCATCAGTATCTGTACCTTGCGCTCCCTCGTTGTCGTCTCAACGCCGCCTGCTTCCATACCTGCTTCGAGACCGACTTGTTGTTGGCGGGAGCCTTGGTCAAGTGCACCAGATCAGGAGGCCCGAGTTCGCGGAGGGTCTGCAAGCTGTCGGTGCGCACGTCGACAACGGAGTGGGCGTCGTCCTCGTAGAGTCTGTGTCGTGCTCAGCTTCGAAGCTCCATTGCAAGCCATCCATCCATCCATCCATCCGTCCATCCACCCCCCTACCACAATATGCATGGAGTAGCTTACTCGGGCACTGCTGTCGCAACCATTGTCGCACTCTATCGCATGGACACGTGCTGATCGTGATCGCGGACGTCGGGAATACTGTTCGTGATTCGTGCAGAGGGCAGCAGCAAACAGGCGGTGGTGGGTGGTTCAGTCACTGTTGCTGTATATCGAGGACCTGGACTGTGGACACCTCTCAATGAATTATTATTGACCACACGTGTGTCTCTTGATCTTCGCGAATCTCGAGCGAGCAAGTCGGCACGGAGCTCCACATGAGCCCGCCGCGCTGGCTCGACGGGCCGCTCCCGCTAGCCTGAAACTAACCTGGTCGAAGCAACAGGCGCGTCACTTCGCACTTCACTTCCACGCGTCTGCGTCTTCTCTCCGCTACACATCATCACAACATAACAGTTGCATGTGTAGAATGTCTGGACGGAGTCCGCGCTAACAACAATTGCAGCGCAATACTCCTACTCCATCGCCATGTCAGGAGGATTCCACGCTCTCAACATCGAATACGATGACGAGTCGGACACTGAGGTCGACGACACGAAGGAAATTCAGATTGAGGAGGCGCTTCGACTTTACCAGGTAGCGCTGAAGCTTCATGCAGATGGTGTGGAGTCCTACGACCAGGCTGCCGAAGCGTATCGCGAATTGTTCGAATCCGAAATCTTCAAATATCCCGAATCACAGACAGAACTCCAGCGGATCGAGCTATATGGACCCACGGCTGAATTCGAGATACCAATAGATGGGCCTGTTCCCGGACGTGTAACAGCAAATAATAGCTTTGACACTGGACCCAGCACTTTACCACAGATCCTGCACCTCGCACATAAGAATTATGCGCAATTCAAACTGGATTCCTTAGCTGCTAGATTCGATACGTTCAAAGTTACACTCGACCAGATACTGGTTGATGCCAGAAGCGCACTTACACACTTTGTGAATTCACTGGACAAGGACGATACGGATCTGGACTTGTGGCGTCGCACGGCTTCTGTTGGCCAAATCCTGGACAGTAAACGCGTGGCCCGTTTCTGCCTGGAATCCGTTCTGGAGACCGATGATGAGGCTCTTGGTAGCGTGCTGTCGTCTCCAGGACTCGAAACAGGATTTGCAGCAGAGCAGCTGCGAGAGCTTGTTGGACAGCTGCAGGACCAGCTGTCCATCTTGCAGGCTCCACTATCGGTGAGCAAACGTCGGGCGCTGTCACAAATGCTCAAGCACAAATTACACCCCTATAGTAGAGTAATCCGAGTGAGTGATGCACTTCGACAGCAAAATGGCGACATCCTTGAGCTTGCCAAGAAAGAGCGACGTCTCTTACCTGCGCCTAGGACCTGGGCAGAGTTGGGAGACGTACTGCTACGACAGCAAATGGAAGAAAAGCATGGAACGCCCCTCACGAGGTCTGGCAGCGCTATCGCTTTCGACGTCGCTGGCGCACTAGGACCACCACCACCTCAACAGGTACCCGAGGCACCTTGTAGCCCCAGGGTCATCATACCTAGGGTCAGGCTACTCAAGCAGACTGCTTACCCAGAAACACTGGCACAGCAGTTTCCTGGCATGGGGGATGGGCGACCGACCGTTCAGCCTCAGATTGCGTCAGCAGACCCGAGTATGGATCCGCCCCCTGCTAGTCCTAGAGAAGCTGAGTTGGTGCATTCACCAACTATGACGCTGCCTTCGCGAAAACGATCTGGTGATGTTGCGGGCATACACGAAACAGAGGAAGGGAGAACAAAGAGTAAGCGCATTCGTGCACGAGACTCCACCGTGGATTTAGCTGGAGATCGTCAGGCAGTTGACGATGCGAATGAACGTTGGGAGAAAGAACAGAAGCTTCTTGAGATCCAGGCAGCCGATGACTGGATGTTTGAGACTGTAGGGAACTTCTTCGAGCGCATTGGAATTGTCGGCTTTGATGCATCCCGACATGTACGGCAGGAAATGCAGTCCACGAACGGGGAAGACCACCAGCTGCCCGATAGCCCACAACACGCTACAGCCGCCTTGCGTCACGCGCGAGATGACATACAAGGCCTCATGGATCAATGGAACGAATCAAAGGCCCAATTGTTGTTACATGGAGGCGAAAACCTCGACATTGGTCAAAGCCAGAATCTTCTCAGCACTGCAAATATTCTCGACAGTGGTGGCATCTCCAAAACGCTGACGAAAGTCGACCCTTTGCCGAACGAGGAATTGCAGCACTTACTCGAAGCCGTGAATGCGTCATGGTCTCATGTAGCAGATGTTGCCTGGAAGTTTATCGAAGCTCTGCTACGACCTGGAAAGTTCGCCGACCACGAAAACAGTTATACGCGATATCAATGGCCAGAGCCAGTTAAAATGGTGGTGGTGCGCATCCTCGTTAATTTCGACGAATCCCTGTTCGAGCAAGCTACTCTCGAGCTTCGACGATGTCAGAACAACGATGCCGATATCTCTGCCGCATCAGCCCCCAGTGACATTCCGGAGCTCATACAGTCTATCTTTGAGCTCCACCTTGATGTCTACTCTCTAATTAAACAGTCTAATAGTGGTGTTGGTCGAGACACAATCGTCACACAAGGTGATCGTCTGCAACGTTGGTCAGATCTGTCAGGAGAAGCGATGATTGTACGGAGCAAAACCCCCGACGTTGCTGCTATCAAAGATAACCTCAGCCTTCGGTTTCTGTGGGCTTCTACATTCGCCATCAGCGCTTCGGCAGACGTGACTCAGGAACATGCAATCGAGTGCATGC
Source organism: Mycosphaerella sp. Ston1 (assembly GCA_000504405.2). NCBI lineage: Eukaryota > Fungi > Ascomycota > Dothideomycetes > Mycosphaerellales > Mycosphaerellaceae > Mycosphaerella > Mycosphaerella sp. Ston1. The sequence continues at coordinate 8,810 of AWYF02001661.1, forward strand.
ATGATCTGAGGAGGCTGCTCATTGCAGCTGACGAGCCTGTCATCCAACTTCAGAATAATGCAATCATGCCCGAAGTTTCCGTTGATGCTTTGGATCGTGCGCTTTCGAAGCTGACTACCAAAGACTTCTTCTTGCGGGTCACTAGTCAGGACGGTTCTGATCCTGCTGCAGTTGTTGAGAGCTTGGAACCCTTGCTGGAATCTCTCGACAATGCTCGGAGTCTCAGTGTCGACCGCATGTCTGATGTAGACGAAGCTCCTCCAGCGCATGTCCCACTTGAGCTTATCCGATTTCTTGCAGCAAGTCCGATCTCAGTGCGCCTGATGCTTTGGCAGCGATTGCGCGATGCATACGTCAAAATCGAATACAATCCAATGGTCGTCTGTTGCTACCTGCGCATGATGGGAGTGGTTTTGGAGGAGATCAAATCTTCCGAAATTGTCGCTCTGGACCCCTCAGAGAGGCTCATCACCGTACTCAAAAGTCTTCGTTTGATATCGGAATGGGTCAAAAGACTGTTCGACATTTTCCAAACCGCGAAGGACCCTCTGCAATGCATGGATGAGGACTACATCAAGTTCGCTGTCAGCAATTTCGGAGAGCTGCTCCAGCTTCTGCAAGTTATCAATGTCGCGTACGATCCCATGCGTGTCAAGCTGCCTGGGGCGTCGATGCCACTTGCCCAGAACGGCATGCCATTCCAGTCTTTCAAATCAGTCCTGAAATTATCGCACGAGACGCAAATCCGTATATGGATCATGCTCTATGCCCTCTTACAAGAAGCCATGTCGCAGCATTCTGATGTATTTCCCAATCCTACAGAAGACCGTTTCGAGTTCCTGCGTGTTGTGCACCGTAACTTGGGCATCCGCGGGATCTGCTCGTGTCTGAACAGAACTTTTGTGCGCATGCTCAAGGACGAGTTCTTTTCGATGACGCATGTCGAGGGCTACGACAGCGAGCAGGCGCAAGTCCTGTATGACCTTTACGGTCTGAAATGTTTCCTGAACCCAGATTATGAGCTTATTGAGCACGAGTGTACACGAGACGCGTTCATCGACCGGGGTGTTGCTCTACAGACTGTGGATTTGCTTCTTGCTCAAGCAAGCAAGCTTACAATCAAAGACTTAGTCAAGCACCCCATCAAGGATGCGATTGAGAGGCTACACGGCGCACTCTCGCGAAAGAGACCGAGCGAAGCTATTCTTCGCAATCGAGAGGTCATTCAAAAGTTTCTGAAGTCGCACATTCATCCACTGGACCTGTTTTCTTGTCTGAAAGGAGAAGGTAATCACCTTGCTGTCACTCAAGTGCCTGAAGGAGACGCTGTTCTGGCTTCGAAAGGTTGGTACTTCTTGATGGGGCACATTTCGCTCACAAAGTTTCGTACTCAGAAGCGCACCGGGCCTACCCCAACCGAGGAGGTCGACATTGCCATTGCGTTTTTCATGCAGGACCTAGAATTTACCATGGATCACTGGGAGACGTGGTTCCGCATCGCCCAAGCATACGACACAAAGATCGAAGAAAACGTGGTCTGGTCCGCGGAAAAGCTCAACAATGCCATGCAAGACGTAGTGATGCTACAGAAGTACGCCATCCACTGCTTCGCTATGGCTACTGCGTTAGCGTATCGCTCGGCTGATGTTGGACATGAGACATGCAATAAGATGACAGAATTATATCACGACTTTGCTCTGCGGCTGTACGCTTCATCTCGAGAGCCCTTCTCGATGAAGCCATTCGCGATTGATGATGAGAACATATTCATCAGCAATCACACCGGTGTGCATAAGTCGTCCTCGTATCAAGCTATCCGTGTCTATACCGTTTGGAAGCTGGCTAGTGTACTTTTTAGAAGGGCTTTAGCTGGGCGCCCGGATCAGTGGCAAATCCACTACATGATTGGCAAATGTGCGTGGAAGATGCACAACGCCGACGAGCGTACCAGGGGCCGCGACACGCCGCCGACAGGCGCTCAGGTTGTCGAGCCATTCGTCAAGGCGCTTGAGCTTTTGCCAGATAAGGACAAGAAAGAGAGCAAGGACTCCAAGCGCGAGCCTACGCTAGAACCACACTATAAACTTGTTTCTATCGTAGACAAGCTTTGGCGCAAGAAGACTCTCGATCGGGCCAGCATGAAGGAAGCTATCGAGCATTCACATTACGCTCGTAAGGAAGGCTTCCCCGAAGATCTGGCAGACTGGAGGCCGTATCTTCTTGCTATACTGAAAAGTTTACGGACTGCGGACAAATCGAATTGGTACCACCGCATCATTGCCAAACATGCTCAAATCGTCTACGATGGGGACACATCACCGAAAGGACTCCACTCGCGTGAGCCGAACGCCTCTGCTCTTGCTGCAAAGGAAGTTTTGACAGCACAGATGTTTACCAAGACAATGGTACTACAAGTCTGGCGTCCAGAGAATGAGAGAGCTGGCCGTCACTTTGTCTACACTGCTCGATATACGCGGTTTATTGTGGAAATCTTCAAGCAATTGAAGGATCGCGCGGGTCTAGAAATGCTTGCGCGGAGGGTTCGGAGACGCCCACATGACCTCTTCGAGCATGGCAATGTGTGGCAGGACATCTGTACTGCCTATCTGTACCTCATGCGCACACATGCCGACTTGTCAGAAGGGCTCGAGACTGCTTGTTTCAGTACCATCGCCTATGAAGAGTTCGTGGCAAGAAAGGGCCCTCTAGAGAAATGGATGCAGGAGACTCCAGCTGGCAGTTCTCCGGCGTTGGACGTTCTCCGCGAAGTGCAGGAGCTGAAGAAGATCAATCAAGGCCTGATGAAGCCCGGCGCGATTGATGACCTGATTGGCGATTCGTACGCGCAGCTGTTCAGCACGATTGGCAAGCAGCTCTGCGAAGTGGAAGAAAGACAACGAAGGGAAGAGGACGCTAATCGCTTGGCGGACGCCACGCCTGCGGTGACCAGCCCTGCACGAAATCCTACAATGAGCCTCTCTCACCTCATGAACGTCGATGGCGCTTCGGACGTCGCTCCCGTACCATCTGCAGCGGCTGCTTCTGCTGAGCCCGATCTTGCACCGGTACGTCGTAAGGTTGGGGTCGGCAGACGAGAAATCAGAAGTACGGCGGAAGCTTGCTCGCTTAAGGCTGTGGCCAATCCCAGCAAAGACAAAGCTATCACCAACAGTCTTGGCTTTCCTGTAGTACCGAAAAGCACGGCTACGGTACGAACCTTGATAGAAGAGGACAGACGATCGAGCCTCCCTGGAGGCATTTCCGTAGACACCAGCACGCCGAATAGTGAGCATGATGACGCAGACGATGAAAGTGAGCTCAGCGACCTTGAAGAGGAGCAAGATGATGGTGAAGGAAAGCATGATATGGAGCCGTTGAACAGGTCATCCTCCCTACCAGATATGGATGAAGACAATGTTGCGGGCGAGGATGAAGAAGAGGAGGGAGCCGATGACGTTGAGATGGAAGACGAGATACTACTCACGGTCACCGCTCAGGATTGAGTGTCACGCTGTCTGAGCATCGGATTGTACAGCGGAGCATGAAAAGATTGCAATATGATGAGTATAGCAGGATAATGCGTATGTCTCAAGGACATCTCTCGAATAAGTCACTACGTCTAGTATGGGACTAAGTTGTACAACCAAGGGGTGCTTGAGGCCTCCTAGCTCTGCGCGGAACTTAACTCACACTGACAATTCCCTGCTGCTGCCCTGCCCACTGATGACACCTCCCGATAAAGTAGGCCCACTCACACCAACCTGCGCGGACCTGGTCCCCCCAGCCTTGTAATGCTCATACCTACACTCTCCCAGGAAGCTCCCACCAGCCTTGTAACAATCCAAACACAACCCCCACAAGCGATCCTTATGCATAGCCCTCACAAGATTCAAAGACGTGGCAAACTTATCCTCCACATGCGCACACCAATCACACGCATCCGTCGCGTCATAATCGGGCACTCGGAAATTCTCCACTCCTTCCACCACCGTGCCGACTTGGCCGGAGATGAGCTGCGAAGACATCGGCCAGCGAGTGGCAGGCCACAAGTTTGCGTCGCGGAGCGCTGCGAGAAATTCTGCTGCGCCGTCTTTGTCCACGGGGCAATATTGGGGGGTGCGATCGTTGTTGGTGAGTTCTTCTTCTTCGGGATGTGGCTCGTCGCCGGGAGCGCAATCGTGGAAGTGCTTGGAGTCTTCGGCGAGAGTTTCGGCGAGAGGGTCGATGAGCAGGTCGAGGTCGACTCGGAGGTCTTGGAGGGCTTGTTTTTGGCGGGATTGGATTGCTAGTGCGAGGTGGCGCTGGGTTGGGGTTGTGGCGATTGCGGTGTCGGTGTCGGTGATTAAGGGTTGGGTGAGAACGTAGTGGGCTGTGAAGCGCGCGAAGTAGAGGGCGTCGTTGAGCGTGCTAGTGGCTTCGATCAGCTTGAAGAGGCTCTGGGAGTCGTTGATAGGTGGGAAAGCGGAGTAAGGCGTGGGAGGGGTGGTTGATGGTGTTGCTGGCGCATTGGGAGTGGCGTGGCTGAAGAGCTTGGTTGCTTTCAGCGATCTGGTGTAGATGTAATCGAGCCACTGCGAAACGGCACGGCCTGCAGCCACCATGCATTCGTATCGCGCGCAAACAGTGACAAAGCGGAAGAGCAGGTCTGGCAGAATCTTCGGGGGCAGAGCGTCGTTTCGAAGGTGGAGAATGTTGAGCAGCAGGAAGAGCGCGTCGCCGTCGTCGTTTGCGAGATGTACCAGCCGCAGCTCATCTGGTTCTGGCGTTGGAGGTGCGCCGGCGTCCGCAGTAGCGAACAGACTGCGGAAGACGGAGCTCGTGAGGCTGAGGGCGGATGACGAGACTCGAATGCCCACACTTCAAATGTCACGATCAGCATGTGCTTCCTGCTGTGGTGGATTGCATACATGAGGTGTACATACGGCTTGGCTACTCCTGCGAGGCCCTGCACCACCAGGACTGTATCACCTTCGGCGCAGACGTCAACGATCATGTTGGGGGCTTGTGTGTTTCTGGTATCGATCGAGAGGTCTGGCATGTTCTTCTTCTGCCGCTTGGCTGTGCGCTCCTGGTCCGCCATGTTGAAAGAATCGCGGGTGTTTGGGCGGTCAGTGGGAAGCAGTACAGGCGAGATGAGGAGTGGTGTATAAAAGGGAAATCTACGTACATGTAAGGAAGTTCTATAAAATTGACATGGCAACGTGACTTCGCGCTAGTGGCGTTATTCTACGCAGCTTCGTGGGTGGATCCGGTATTTCACATTGTTGTCCTCACATCTCTCAATAGAGCTTACTCAGGATAAGGTACATTGTTGCATAGCCTTGTGCTATCTTTGGAACATCTCATGAGGGCTCGCTCATTCATTTCGTCGACGACAGTACACCTGAAGTCGAGATTCGAGGCGTGTGTAGGCCTTGATACCATCACACTCGCCGCCATGAACTTGACATGCCTGTAAGCGACATCTCACCCCAAGCTGGGCCTCGCCATTTCTGCTGCTGGAGCTTGCGTCGACAAAGCTCACCAGTCCCTAATACGCGTCGGAATTGCCCACAAATTCTTCTGCGTCACCACCTTCACTAGGTACATGTAAGTAAGCACGTGCGCGGAAGAAGTTGTCTTTCGACTTACCAGGTTTCTTCCAACTCGGCAACCACATTCGTGCGGATTCAAGGCACCATTGACCTTTCCTTGAGCCGAGGTAGTCTTTGCTCGATAGTCTGCATCATCCGGACGTTCTCTCTCTTGAGAGCAGTGAAATCATCGTCAAGTTTGGTGTGCCATGGATACAACACGAAGACCTGGAACCCGAGGGCGGAAGTCGCGATGAGGAAGTTGGTAATGGAGAATCGTCTTGCGATGAGGGGCATGGTGGTGACTTGTGGTGGCTGGATAGCAATACAGTAGTTGCGATCTGATCTTAGGATAATAGGCTGTGGATGGCGTGGCGTATTGAGCGAGTAGTGCGTAGTAGGGAACTGAGCGTTGGTAGTGTGTCGCGTTGGGCAGGCTGATAAGATACCTTATGGTCAGATTTTGTCAAGGGCGGGATCAATGACTGTCTGTTATCGCCGCTGTCGTTCGTTGCTGCCTGCTTCCATATATACTACATATACCTTATACATATATCAGGTACCTAGTCGGAGACACACCGAGCGCGATCTCGGCATTGTACGTGAATGTGGCGACCTGACCTAGCTGTGTTGTTACTACTAGTACCTATGCTCAACTGTACGTGAGCGTGGTGTGGATGTAGGAAGGGAGAGAGAGTGAGAGTGAGATGAAGTGCCGGCCTTCCAGTATCGGCAAGAAGTGCGAATGTCCGTGATATTGGTCATTTTGCACAAATGAGCCGCGGTCCAGGTGTTCCTCCAATCCTCCCGCATCTTCTTCAATTTTTCCCAATTTTTCCCAATATTCATCTGGAAAGAAAGATGACAGCCAAGGCCGTGTCACCTCCCACGTAAGTCGCGCTCGTGGCTGTACAACTGTCGTGTGCAATATCGGGAAGTTCGGTAACCTTCCCCCCCGAAACTCACTCCCCATAAAATGACGTGCGGTCCTCCCGGGCCCGGGCCGAGAGACGTCGCTCGCTACTCATGTTAGGTTGCTTTCCACCTCCGTCTCATGCACCTCGTCCTGCGTCCACTCACATCGCGACACCGACATGTACGGAACGTATGCTTGTCATTATCACTCTATTGCACGCAGGTCATGGGGAACGTCTGCAGTAGAACTATCTATGCAGTGTTTGCTGTTGCATCCACCGCCAACAACCTGTAATACGATACGACCTTACCTTACCTACATGTACATGTAGTTCTCCTAATGTTGCAGACACATGGGCGGGGATAGGCAGGCAGGCAGGCACGCGACGATGGCACGCGATGCCCCTGACGATAAAGTATGCTGCTGCTGAGAAGGTGCGTGTGTTCTAGGTTTTGCTGGTGTAATCTTGCTATTCCTTCAACAATACCTTATTACACGATACGTATTCTCTGCCCATGTAATAATCTCTCATACATCTATCTCCTTCGGTGGTCCTGCTATCTGCACACAGTATGCACTATTCATCTGCTTTGTTGGCGGCACTTATTAGTAGTGTCGTGTCAATCGCTACTGCTAAACCACAAGATGGATATGGACATTACCCACCACAGGTGGGAGATGGGACAAGTGCAGAAGCGGAAGAGCGAGCACATGCGGTGAAGAAGGCTTTTGAAATCAGCTGGGCAGGATACTACCAGTGAGTGCGACTTGGACTGCCACGGAGATGGACTCACATCTGAGAGAACTATGGTATAGATATGCTTTCCCCAACGACGAGCTCTTGCCTGTCACAAATAATTTCAGCAATTCGAGAAATGGATGGGGCGCATCTGCAGCAGACGCTCTGTCTACTGCTCTGGTCATGGGAGAAAAGACCATTGTGAACCAGATCTTGGATTATGTGCCGACAATCGATTGGAGTGTGAGCTATGAGGACCAGGCTGTATCGCTGTTCGAAACCACTATCCGTTACCTGGGCGGTCTACTCTCCGGCTACGACTTGCTCAGCGGACCTCTGAGTGACCTCGCAGATGATAAGAACAAGGTCGCAAGTCTTTTAGCTCAGGCGCAGAATCTCGCCAACAATCTCAGCTTCGCCTTTGATACTCCTACCGGCATCCCCTATAACAACATCTACGTTGGAAACCGGAGCAATGATGGTGCAGAGACCAATGGTCTAGCGACACTCGGAACGTTGATATTGGAGTGGCAGCGATTGTCTGATATCACTGGTGACTTGTCCTACGGAGAGCTCGCCGCGCGAGCAGAAAGCTACGCCCTGAACCCCCAACCTGCATCATCAGAACCCTTCCCAGGACTCGTTGGCTCCTCAATCGGCATCAGCAACGGCTCCTTTACAGATGCTTTCGGGGCCTGGACAGGGGGCACTGACAGCTTTTACGAGTACCTCATCAAGATGTACGTCTATGATACATCCCGTTTTGCCACCTACAAGGATCGCTGGATTCTCGCTGCCGATAGCAGTATGCAGTACCTTGCATCGCACCCGACTTCGCGTCCCGACCTCACTTTCCTCGCCGACTACAACGGCCGCCGTCTCATCAATTCGAGCCAGCATCTGGCGTGCTTTGATGGCGGCAACTTCATCTTGGGCGGCATCGTGCTCGGAGAGCAGAAGTATATTGATTTTGGCTTACAGCTTGTTGACTCTTGCGAAGATACATACGCGCAGACACTCACAAAGATCGGACCCGAGTCGTTTTCCTGGAACGTGACCGCTCTGCCAACGAACCAGACCGAGTTCTACGAGCGGGCTGGGTTTTGGATTACCCGCAGTGCCTACATCCTTCGACCTGAGGTGATTGAAAGCTTCTACTACGCATACCGAGCTACTGGCGACCGCAAATACCAGGACTATGCCTGGAATGCTTTTGTGGCGATTAACGAAACCTGCCGCACTGGATCCGGGTACTCTGGTATTCTCGACGTGAATGCCGCCGGCGGTGGCGGGTTTGATGACTTCCAGGAATCGTTCTGGTTTGCCGAAGTACTGGTCAGTCAAATATTGTCCCCTTTTTCGCAGTGTCGCCACGCTTTTGAGCCCACCACCCAGGCAACAAGAAGCTCAAGAGAGGCAGACCTATTGAGAAAGATGCTGACCTTCCGATTATTGAATCTTGCAGAAGTATAGCTATCTGATCCACGCTCCCGAGGCACAGTATCAAGTCAGCAAACACGGGCAGAACCTGTTTGTGTTCAACACGGAAGCTCATCCTATGAAGGTCCGTAGAGTAGTAGTAGTGCACGTTCAAGCGTCACACAGGAAATCTCGCTGACTTGATGCTTATAGGTCGCCGGCACGCCGATATAGCTGGCGAGTCTTTCCGGAGTACTAATGAAGAATGAGTGTTCTGGATACATATGAATGAAACATCACGCAGGCTCACGGCACTATAATACATTGTAGTCTTTTGTTTGAGAGAGTGAATGAATTCCTTCCAATCCTTTGCCGTCTCGAGCAATGCAATGCTATACTATACATTAGAGGACTGCAATGCGAAACTGCAATTCGAGACGGCATTGTGAGACGCTGCACCAGTGGACGAGTCCAAACAGGTATTGATTAGGTATATACAGAACTGCGACTGGTCGTCGTTATGGATCAAATCAAAAACGCTGCAGATGCCAGAAACGCGGAGGTGGATTTCGCTCGGACCGTTAGTGTCCGTAACATGGCTTTTCAACCCCCGTTCAGACACGGTGATTGGGTAAATTTCATCCTTGCTTACGGGTACTAACGTTTTAAGCGAATATTCTAGACGGCTCTCGGCGAGCACACTTTTTTTTGGAGCTTTTTGCTCCTTTTCGCGTGCTAACAGTTTTATGCAACAAGGCAAGACTTTTCTGCACGCGAACATACATGGAAGAAAACTAGCTTGATGATCCTTCTCAGCAGCAACAGGTACATGTAGTTTATACTATGTAGTTCTACGTCCTCCTAAAGACAACACTTGTTGACACTAAAGGTCAGGTACGAGATAAGGTACGCTAGACCGACTCAGATCCCACTCGTCTAGCCGTTTTGTTTTGTTGTTGGTTTAGGAACTAACTACCTTACTCCGCAGCGGCTCAGGTTCAAGGCAGATCGATACTCCCCACGATGCGGATCGAAACCTCCGACGACGATGCAGATGTCAATACAGCGGCTGCAAGTTAGTCTTGCAGTAAAATTGCAGGTACTAATTTCGTGTCTGCGTTGCCGTGGATTGGTTAGTTCTAAGCAGAATGATGCTAAGGAGGTAGGTAATTTAATACAGCGCCGAGTGCTTGTTGGATATAGCGCCGAGTGTCTAGGTGCAGTATCACATCAGCATGTACCTTACTACTCTATCGATAGTAGAACAGTTCCAAGACTGTTTCCTTGCAAGTACACAGTAGTCTACCAGGAAGCAACCTCGCATTACAGATGCAAGCTGCATGACTGCAGGCATCTGACTCGTCTCGAAAGACTCGAAGCATACTGTGACTTCAGCGGCGCCCTCTGACACCGACGCGCTAGTTTGAACAGGCACAAGAGTCTCAACGGTAGGTAATGTAGATATGTAAGGTAGGTATGTAAGGTAGGTATATATACGCTGATCTGCTGATCCATTCCTTTCTCACCATCCCACACAATCCAGCAGTCGGTCGCTACCCTCCTCCGCACGCAATCCATCATGCGTTTCATACCCACAGCCACAGCCATCGCAGCGACATTCAGCAGCCTCGCCGCACTCACCACGGCACAATGTAACAACCAAGTCGCCGTCTTCAACCCCAACCTGCGCACCATGAGCTCCAACTCGACCTGGTTCATCGTCCCCGTGCCCAAAGCCGCAGCGCAACAAGCCGTAGACGCCTCTTTCCCCGGCTACGGTCTGCGATTACTCGATGTGCCTTCCGACCCGGAAGTGTTCCCCCAGGGCTTCCCCGCTGGCTTCCACCCGGTGCTGGTTACGCACGGCTACACCGATGACATTCGAATTTCCGCTCTGCAGATCGATGGTGCTCTGCCCCAAGGGACTATCTATGTCACCTATGTCGCCAAGCGCGGGAGTTCGACTCCTCTGGCAGCACAAGCTAGCTCGTACAGTAAGAATACTTTTTTTTTCTTATTCTTAATCTCTGTTTCTCAAAATAACAAATGCTAACCCTCTTCCCCTCCCTCCTCACAGTCGCCGGCGAAAACGGCCCTCTCCCCAACGGTCTCGTCCCCGCAGTGGCCTCACCACTCCTCTTCGCAGGCAACGTCGTGCGCCTGGGACAATTCGAACCGCGCGCCGCAGCCTACCAATCCTCGGGAGCAGGAATTTTCAGCACGAAACTCGCCTGGGCCATTCTTCCCAACCCCCTCTCCGGCCCCGGAGTCTACCCAGAGGCCTTCGATAGCGTCTTCACATCCACCAATGCTCCGCGGTACCCCGCCCAGACGTTCCAGAGGTTGATTAATCAGCCGATTATTCTGCCCAGTGCGCTGTGTCAGCGGAATACGTATTATTTTAATAATGCGACTGCGATGCCTGTGTTTCGGAATGGAAATGTCACGCTGGGGCCTGGGGCGAGTGGTCTCAGTGTGTTTAATAGTGCGCTGCAGCAGGCGAGTCCGGATGGGAGTGGAGTGTATGCGGATGTGGAGGGTTACTCGGCATGTGCGCAGAATGTGGGCAACAATCCGGAAGACTGTGATCAAGCGGGACGTAATGTTGATCCAGCATCTTACCGTTAAAAATCTTTCCGTTTTGAAGAAAATCTTGGTGCTTAAAATGACAGTTACACTATTTGCCTGGGATGTATACATACAACATGTACATATTAGATTCGAAATAAACAACTCCTGACCAGAATGCAGACTTGGAAACGCACCCCAGCATATACCCAATAACACCAAAAACATGCGATGCGCTCAATCAAAATGGATTCTCCACAGCTCCCGATCACTACCAGCGTTAAAGTCGCTGCGAGTGTGGTGCGCCAACACGTTGTCGCTGACGAGCAAGTCACCCTTCTCCCACGAGTGCCAGTACGCTACACGTCGATCATGCAGCACATCTGTCAATGCCGCGCAGATAGCTTCGCTGTCCCACTTGTTGTCGTCCCCAGCGTTCTCAATCTCAACATGGGTCGGTTCGAAAGCTGTGCGCGACTGTGGCCACGGCTCGTGGAAGCGTAAGCAGGGCTGACCGGTGCCGGGGTGGTCGACCACAAGAGGCAGCCCTCGAAGCTTAGTTGCGTTGAATGATGCCGTTGATACGTTCCATGTCAGATTTCGCAGATACTCCACGGGCAGATCTTTCGGCAGGTGGCGGAAGACCAAGGTGGAAGATGAAAAGAGTGTGTAGCCGGTATTGGGTGGTGATCTGGTCACGGATGTGAACAATTGGAATCGCGGTGGCGTTGAAACAAGCTCTTCGGATCCATCCGGAAGCGAGCGCTTCTCCGTCTTGAAAAGTCCATCGTAGTGATAAGGCATCCACTCCGCGGACAGCACGTTGTTCAGACCGCCGCTGTCGCTACCAGCGTCCTTGACTTCCAAGACCAGCCCGAATTTCCAGCTAGTCGGAGTACCCAAGTCGTACGACTTTTGGACAAAAAGCTCCCGATCTCCTGTTTGAGCAAAGTCGCGCAGGATAACAGGCGAATTCATCTGTGCCAAGGCGCGCAGCTTCGGGCCATCGACGTCCTTGATAGACAGAGCATGAGGGCCAGCACGGGGTCGAATCATGAGTCCAGCTGGATACAAAGGCTCGCAGTCGATGCCACCACCCTCTTGACCCCACGATAGCAAATCTGTCTTTTCTCGGAAGAAGCTGGGTCTACCGTTTTCGTATACAAGCTCGTACCGGTCATCGGCCTCGAAATCCGCACGATGCCCTGTAGTCGTGGTGCCGTCGAGTCTGACTGCTATGCTGCAATGCCATGGCGTAGAGAAAGATGTGTCCGTAGGCAGCAAGCCGACAGATAGCTTCTTGTCTGACGATGCATTTGACGGATGGATAGACAGTCTGATGTAGTGAGAGAATGTCGCCTCCACGGCACTCGCAAAAGCCTAACGCAAGATCAGTAAAAGTTCTATTTGCAATAGATAGTGCAAGGATGCGACTCACATCACCTCTGAACAGCATCTGTTTGGCCACATATTCGACACCCTTCTTGTATTGAGACTTTGACATGTTTGATCCAACTGGATATACGTCTTGCAAATCCGTCATCAGGAACTTGATATAGCCCCGATACGTCAGGCAGGTATCGTCGTCTTCGTGTATTTTCGTTGAGGCGTCGTAGTTTGGCTTTCCGAACTGCGAGAGCAAGGCATGGCGAAAGTTTGTCGCATTCGAAATGTACTTGATCTGATCCAGCTGATCCGGTATATTGATGTTGGCGAGGTCCTTCAGTCGCGAGAACTGGATGTGGTTGAAGCCTTTTTCGACGGCCATCGCGCGCAGAGTCTCTCCATAGGCCCAGACGGAGCTGTCCGCAACACCGAGAAGGTCTGTATCCATTAGCCATGCAACGATTGCTGCTCCTAATAGATCCTCACGTACCATTGTAGACAAGACCATCGGAAATGATCATAAGACGAGCACCTGGTGTGTATATTTGGGTAATAGCAGCACACATGCCGTTCATGTGGGCAAGAGCGAACTCTTCCGCTTTGTCGGGAAGGGTTCCCAAGACCTTCAGGCTGGTATTCGGGGATTTGAAGGGGAATGCAGGCAGGCACATCAAGATTGGTTCCGACGCCGAGACCTTGGCGGAGATCTGGTCGATGAATTTGATATCCGCCTCTGGAACTTCATGTTCGTGAGCTCGAAGCTTGTATCGCTTGATGATGGCGAGGATGCGCGAGGCCAGCGCCTGGTTGTCGTCGGTAGGTCCATCCACTAGTGTCTCTGTTGCGATGGGCTTCACTTCATGCGGAGTGTCAGATGGCAATTCGTTGGAGACAGCCTTGGACGCCACTCGAGGGACTTCGACCTCGATGGCGCGCTCATCAACAGAGATTGAACGGCCTGGCATTGTATTGCGATGGAGAGGAGAGGCGAGGCGATGGCAGGAGGGGATAGGATGGGAGAGGAGACCGGGTCAGGTTGTTGGTCGGTTGGATGGTTGGTTGCTTGGTTGGTTGGTTGGTTTGTTGCTGGAATGGCCTTCTTCGTCCCGGAGCATGTGCGCACTGATATAGTGTCTGGCAGGCTGGCTACAGTGCGCCGACGATCTTTTCTGCTCTGGCACATCCTGTCGCCAACCCGCCCTGTCGCCATGTTGCCTCCAGGCACTGATAGCCAGCCCAGGCATTGCTCGCTTAGTGGTGGCTCCGCGTGCATTAGGAAGTTCGCATGGACTGCAGGGACCACGGCGCGATGACTGCTTCGGTAGCAATGTCCAGATGAGGTTTCATCGCCAGCCCACTACGGAGTACTCCATCATAGCGTTCGCGACGAAGATGCGGTGCAGCGCAGCGCAGCGCAGTGCATCCATCCCTCCACTCTCCACGGAGGCCAGCGTGGTGGGTGCGTGCCAAATGAACCGAGGTGTGAATGCAGCCGCAATATCCACCGCCAAGCGAGGTGGAACCGTGGAGTTATTCAACAATACTTTACATAGGTGTAATCGCGATGGGATAATGGCAGGAGCGAGTCGAGCGGCAGTGTGACGTGTGAAGAGACTGAGACTGAGGCTGGAGTGAGAACGTCTGCCCTACCGTCAGCCTTCTTGGCTCTAGTGCTGTCCTGTCATGGCCCGGGCGCTTGCCGCCTGCCTCTGTTCGGCCCGCCCGTGCATCGGCAGCTCCTGGCTTCTTCTCCCGAACCGCCTCGCTCTGCATCACCAACCACATCAACCACCCACATGTACATGTAATCCACCGCGAGTGCTGACTAACGTCGACTGACGTCTGATTCCGCCGTCGACACTCTTCCACGCGCGGTATCGAAAGAACTTCATGCTTATTCACTAGCCGCCACTAGGGCGCCGCCCACAGCGTCCCACACATAACCCAGAGTACACTATTAGCAACACTGGGCTATGTGCACTTGTGCCCAGGCCTGGCGAGCATGCTGTACTGTACCCAAGGTGCATGTACTCGCCGGTGTCTCTACAGCGGGCAAGCGATATATTCTTGGCAAGGCCGCACACTCCTAGAGGACGGCCACTTGGCACATCCGCGCAAAACACATTCAGGAGTGCAAGTCCGCGCGCATGGGCAAATACTGTAGGCTGTGGGGCTGAATATGCCGGGAAACCTGCCAACCCCCTGGTAGAATGTACTAATGCGCACGAGGTGTAACAAGCTATGCACATCGCGGCTATAGACACCACTACTATTCCTATTCACACCTGACACAAAGGCCTTATAGGTCCACTTCGATGCAGCGGTGCTCGAGCTCAGTATATATCTCCGAACACCATCAATATAACCTTATGCATATTGTGACCTCATACGTTGTGATACATGTACGCATGGATCGAACGTCACTAGATAGATAGGTATAAGCCGTTGTTTGGTTGCTGAAAATACCGCTTACAATTTGACGATGAAAGTACCGCTTGCTTGATCGCTTGTCGTTGTTCTCTATACCGAGGCTATACAGTCCCCTTCCTCCGCCGATCGTTAGTCTATCCGCGCCCTAAATTTGCCTAAGAAGGACTGACTCTAGGCTTCTAGGTGCAGAACAGAGTAAGTGGAGTTATTACACCCTGTGATGTTTAAACCTAGCGACGATCGAGAATTTCACGGCTTCCTATACGCTGCGTCGCTGACGGGTAGACTAACTGACGGCTGCGAGAGGTGACGTACATATAGTCTGTATGTTGTGCCTTATCACACTTTAAATTGGCGGCAGGAGACGCGCTAGGGCCAGCATCCTCATAGGATAAGCGATTATGCCCCTAGACTTCGACCACTAACCACTTAGTCAGCTGATCCTCGGCCTTACCTTATCGCGCTTCATAATAGGCTCGCATGTCGGCACCGTTTCTCCGACTATACTTGTTGGATCAGATAACTTCAGCCGACTTTGCCAAATAGGGGCTTATCCACTCACTATACTAGAGTATTACCAAAAACAGTTCCGGATTAACAATTCCGGATTCCCCACCGCCGTAACGTGAGACACCGTCGAGGGCATCATGGAAAAAAAATGAAAAGCGTAGACCTTGTCGAAGGTCAAGTGCAGACCAGTGGAACAAAAGAGGCGAAGCCGAGACCCATAGTTGGATGATACGGCACATAAGTCCTTGCGCTAGGTGTACTCCGATGGGGATTATTTCTAGATTGTCGTATCGCGCCATAAGAGGGTACGTGTACAGTAGCCCTACAGTACATGTAGTAGCCCTTACCGTACCTAGTTTCACACCACCTGGCCACAAGGCGCCTGCCCCGAGCGTGCACGGACTAAGACAGCGGTTGCAGAGACTCCTTCCAGAAGGTCCTCCAGCGACAGGACCTGATGACGATCACACGTGGCGCAATCAATCAGCTTGACCCACTGAATGCTAATGAATCTGCATCAGTCTCTCGCACGTAGCTCGGCTGCAAGCTGTCTGTTGCCAACCATCCTCGGTATTCCCGCTGGGGAAACTACCTGGTTATCTTTTTCGACCATGGCATGAGCGAGGAAAAAACGACATGGTCCGTTCTCGATAGATATCTCGACAATATCCTGCCTTCGGACGCTGCAATTGTTTATCATCCTCGCGCAAGTGTAATATCTTCGTCAGCATAATCTGTGTCCCTCGTACTCAACGCAGCTGCAATGGGTAGCCTACCTGTGGTCCAAGATGAACAAGTCGATGTGGTTATCGTCGGAGGTTAGTAAACATCGTCAAAACTGGATCCAGAATCGTTGACTAACAATGGAAAGGTGGGCCAACTGGACTCCTGACTGCACTGCTGCTGCGCCAACTTGGCAGCTCAGTCTCAGTCATCGGTCAGTTCGACTGCGCTCTGTCTGGCAATAGTCACCAGAACCTAACCCCTTAGGCAGATCCCAAGTCCGGACCTCTCAAGCTTGGTCGTGCTGATGCCCTCAACGCGAGAACACAGCAGTATCTCCAGGTCGCCGGCGTCCTCAAAGAACTCCGAGAGAAGGGTATCGATTGCAATACGAGCTCCACCTTTGAAGGTGGTGTTTTCAGGTCGCGCCAGAACCACTGGTGGACTGGACTGGAGCACTGCCTACATAAGTGCTTCCTCATGATCGGCCAACCTGATATAGAAGCGGTCCTGGAAAAGCATCTCGACACGCCAGTCCATTACGACGAGACCGCAACCTCGATTGCTGAGAACAGTGAAGGCGTCACTGTGACCACCAACCTTGGTCGAACAATTCGTGCTCAATACGCTGTCGGAGCTGATGGAGCGCGATCGATGGTCCGCACTTCTCTGGGAATCAGCTTTACTGGCACAAAGCCGGGAATGACCTGGGCCGTCTTGGACACATTCATTGATACCGACTTCCCAGTATGCCCGGAAATCATCACATTCCAGCTGAATGAGCAGTCCAGAGTAACGTGGGTTCCCCGTGAGCGTGGCATGGGGCGTTTCTTCGTCCTGCTGGATGGCGAGATCACGCAGGAGAAAGCGGAGAGTTCCGTTCGAGAGCACCTGGCGCCCTACCGAGTGGAATTCCGCAAGACTGAATGGTTCGGCACTTACGAGGGTAAACATTCGCGCCTAATTCTATTGTCGCTGAGCTGACCAATATGTAGCCAAGGAGCGCATTGCCTCCTCGTTCGTGTCCCAAGAAGGCCAAGGGCGCATTCTGCTTGTCGGCGATGCCGCACACGTACATGCCGTGAATGGTGGCCAGGGTCTCAACACTGGTATTGCAGACGCAATGGCTGTGGCATGGCGCCTGTCTCTAGCCACCAAAGCTGATGCAGTCTCCTCCGAGGCAGCAATAACGCTCTTCAAAAGCTACGACATCGAGCGACGAAC
The DNA here is from genome assembly GCA_000504405.2 of Mycosphaerella sp. Ston1. NCBI lineage: Eukaryota > Fungi > Ascomycota > Dothideomycetes > Mycosphaerellales > Mycosphaerellaceae > Mycosphaerella > Mycosphaerella sp. Ston1. The sequence continues at coordinate 26,298 of AWYF02001661.1, forward strand.
GGTAGCGCAGGACGTCATCAATGTTGCCGCTCGACTAGTCCGAGAGACAAGAAACACCGCTAAGGAGTATGTGAGCTCTATCGAGAAGAGTGCAGGTTACATCACCGGTATGTCGCAAAGACCATCCACCTAGGGAGCAGATACTGACGATTGCATAGGAATGGGCGTAGCATACAACGGCATCGATTCACCTCTAGTGACCGAATCCGAAAAGGGTATATGGAAAGCTGGTCGACGATGCCCCGACATCATCCTCCAGTCAGCAGACCAACCAGACCCACAACGACTGTACAGTACAGTTCGATACGGAAAATTCCTGGTCATCTCCCTCGGCGGCCCACTTCAAAATTCCTGGTCAGAGTTCCAGCAAAATGCCGAACCATACTGCATCGTCCCCACCGGGCAAAGCCTCTCTGGCGCCGTGAAATCCGGTGCCTCGACTTACGAATCTGAAGAAGTCCGGCCCGACGAGAATTTTGTCATTGTCGTTAGACCAGACATGTACATTGGCTACGTAGGCACAGAGGAGGATTCCCAGTCGTACTTGTCACAGACACTCGGAGGGGGATTGTAATGATGTATAAGTAAAATAAAAATCAAATATAACCAATATTTAACGAACCTATAAAGAAAATAGAGGAAAATTTTCTACTTTTTTTTTTGCTTCTTCTTCATATAGCCTATACCTAGGACTACCGTAGTAGCTAGCGTAGTTGGAAAAAAAATAAGCCAAATTTGAAAATATACTAGCAAAGCGGTCTCTATATATAGTAGTAGTAGTACTATTCGTAAACTACCTACCTTGTAGACAGATCTAGAGTTGATATCATTTCGCCTTATAGGGGCTATTTTTTTTCTACCTTACTATAGTATATAGCCCTACGAATAAAAGCACCTACCTACGTTTTTAATTATTTATTATCTTACTTAAACATATATTGCTATTTTGTATAGTAAGTAGTAAGTAGTAAGTAATGTAAGTACTATAGATAGATTTATCTTAGCTAGGTAGTTCTAGGTATAAAACTTTTCTTCTTCTTCTTTTTTTCTTCTTTTTCCCTTTTTTCTTCGCATTCCTAGGCATTTTCACAAAATTCCGTAGTTCTAGCGATATGACTTCAAGTCATGAATGCCCCCCGTATTGTTACTACTATAAGGTGAGGTCGCTTCTCGAATGACGCAATAGTTCTAGCTGACCCATCCTTCCTCCACTCTACTCCACTCGAGTCCCCTAGGTACCTATTATTAATAGTATTATTATGCATAAAAGTTTTTGTGATCACGTGATGTGTCTCGCATCAACAAAAAAATGGGTCTTCAACATGTTCTGTACCCACAAGGTACATGTAAGTGTAGGGCGAGACTAGTTTCGGGGAGTGCACAGTTTACAGCAGACATTTGTTGGTTGTTGGATTGTGACTCCCTCCCTCATCCGTTGCCGGAACGGTCTTCTCAGAGCTTCTGTACGGAACTGAGGTGTGGCGATTTGGATGTTGCGCAAGACACGTGTGTGCATCAGGTAGGGCTTGGATGCGGTTGTCTGGTCGCTGCCTAGTTTCGAGCATGGCGATTGCACCGTTGTGGAGCACATATCGTCTTTCTTTGGCGAATGCTAACGCTGCGTCTGGAAAAGACTGACTTGTTCCCCCATATGGTCCTCCTACCGATCATGATCAGAGAAACCTTCACCTCCGCGTCCCGACGTCTCCTGGATCTTACTTTACTGAAATACTAGCCATACATCCTCCTTGTTCTAGACTGCTTCGTCGTCTTCCTCGGGACGTTCGCACCATGCGTCTACGTGTAAAGCTTCGCGCTTGAATTTGGTATCGCGTCCGAGAACGTCGGCTTCTACATCGTCCCTGCGATGAATGCGAATTCAATTTTCAGGGCGAATCTTGCCTGCACTTAAGGCGCAGTGCTCTGGACCACTGAATAATCATTTACGGCAATGGTTGCGCTGTCAGCGTGTATGAACTTGCCAGTGTCTGCCTTCTTGCGATCATCTATGGGTTTCTCAGCGGCTTCGGCTTCGCGATGTAAGGTAGCCAACCATCTTTGTGCGTTTGACATTCGACAAGGCAGTAGTAGGGACTCGTTTTGGCGTGGCATGGCATGGCATTCATGGTCATGCCCAGTGCGCGTCTCTTCGTGTCTCCAATCGGGGGCGCCGTGCAAGGTCCTGGTTCATGTTGTTACGACGTCTTGGATCTACGTAGGCGCAGCTGCTTTCGCCGGAAGTGCAATCATGTATACCGGCAGGTTTCTCAAACTTGCGTCTCCTGTATGCCAGGTGGCGGTCGTGTAGTTTTCATGGGAGGAAACGATGGAGACGAGCTGGAGGCATCTCGAGCCGAGCTGGAGAGAACGGAGTGGTGGGCAAGCAGCTGTCGCACAGGAGAAAAATAGTGATTGGGCTGGCGTCAAAGCGGCACTTAGTGTCGTTTATTGCATCTGGGTGTAACGTGCTCGAGGGAGCGGCGTGAGGCTGGACTTGCTGGGAGTGTGGTTGTTAGTAAATTTACTCAGCAGAAATGAAGCTTTCACCTCGAACAGCAGTGACTACACAAGCCCTGCATAGTTTCTCTATACATGTACGCATTGCTCTCGTCGCGAGCAAGGAGTGATCAAGCACTGCACTTCGCATCAAGCTTGAAAGTGAAAGCTCAAATCCACTCCATTTCGTAAGGAGTTGCTAGCCTATGCACCTTGCCTGTCCTTATCCGCGATCGACTCCATTGCCTCCCTCATTCCACAAGAACGCGGCACATCTAAGCTGCCGGGTAGACCAAGCGGAAGATGTCGTTGAAGATGTAATAGCTGCCGTTCCCATCTGGGAGCAGCTGGAAGGTCTGGGTGTAGCTCATGGGCCTCTTCTCCGCCTCGACCAGTAGAGCGCCGCTCACGATGACCAGGATGCCACCTGACTGGTTGCTAGGTTGTGAGTCGAGAGTTGCGACTTGGTGCTCGACCTGCTGGAATGGCAGGTCCTGTAGTGGTCGATATCAGCATACTGCTTAGCGACCTCCAGACAATCCTCACTCACCACTAGCTTCTGGGTGATGCTGGCTGCTCCTTGTGTCGGCGCGGCCTCGAAGGTCAGCATCGAGTCATCCCTCTATTGCAACACGATCAGCACTGGTCGTCATCTCTTTCTCTAGCCTGCTCATGCTCTTTTTTCTGTTTGTCGCGAGGCAGCTCAGTTATGTTGGGCGGTGGTGGGGGCATACGTAGAGGGGCGCAAGGCCAGGGCGGTTCGAGTCGAAGGTCTTGTAGTAGTACTCGACGAATTGCTCTATACGGTGGTGTCAGGAGTTGCGTTCGCTCGTTCGATTGTTCACCTGTGATCATCACATACTCGCAACGCTTTCGAAATCTGATGCGCCTGTCAGTCCAGTACCACCATGTCGCGGCCTTGCCGATCCTGTGCGTGTGACATACCGAGGGACATGCTGGCTCTGTTGGTAGGTGTGGTGGGTGGCCGATGTGGCGTGAGCAGTAAGTAAGGGATATTGTGATATGAAGTAGAGGGAGGCGTTCTATGGCGGGACGTGTTCGATGCGCTGTTCCTGTTCCCGAAGTGGGTTGTGCGAGGCAGCAGCGGGGAAAGGAAACCCAAAGACGCGAGCTTGAATTGGCCAACAGCCTGGGAGACAACAACGACAACATCGCCACGCCACGACTCGCCTTCTACCACCACCACCACTACTGCCACCACCACCCGCTGGAACACTCCTCCAAGTCGCTTTGACGGGCATCGGAACTTGCACCTGGCCATACCACTACTCATACCACCTCTTGCCTTCCATCCCATACATAGACCTCTACGCTTTCACTTGGGCTTCATGATACATTATTCATTATTGGTTCCCTCATTGCACTTGGAACCCCATTTCCTACCTGCTACTGCTATATCAGCCTGACCTTGTATTATCATACCATCGTATTACCTCACATACACACATACACACGCGCCCCCGCACTCTCTCTGTCTCTCACACACAAACACACACACACCCAAGCCGACGTCGACATGGTGGGCAAGAAAAGTGGCCGCGCTCTGCTGCGCGACGAAGGTACGACAGGTCGCTGTGCGCTCTCATGTACTCTCGCCAGGAACGCGCCTTCACCGCCAGCAAACGCCAGAAATGGGATCTTGCATGATGTGTACTAAGCCTTCGTATAGGGTTGCAGCGCACGGACAACAATATGGACTTCACGACCTGGCCGCAGGTCAACATGATCAACCAGAAAAATTACTACACGTGAGTGCCGACCTTGTCCCTTTTCTCTGATATCTGTCCCTGTTTGCTGCCTGCTTCTGTCTCTGCTTCGGCTTCGGCTTCGGCTTCCTGCTACGCACGAACGTCACGAGCGTCACACCATGGTGGGACGAAATGTCCTAGATGGCTTGAGAAAGGGCAAGAAGGACCTCTATGCACTGAATGTGCAATACTGCAAGAGGTATCTCTCGCCTTTGACATGCACCGAAGCACAAGCAACCAGAACTGCACCACGCTGCCTGCTTTCACTTGCCGCCTCCTTCCCGTCAGAGCACTGACTGGCCCATTAGTGAATTCCTGAAGCGCGATGACCAGACCCTGGCCCTGCGACTGCAACAGGAAGAACGACTAGACCGCCGGAAGAGAGCTGCTGTCGATCTCGATAGAGCCCGCGCGCAGAACGGCCAAGAAGGCGCGTACCCGCCTGAAGTGAATGACTATGACCTTGACAACGACGTCGGTCTGGTCGACGAACTAGGTGAGAACTATGGCTCCAAGACCATCGTTATCCACGTCGGAAGCCAAAACATGCGCATCGGTCTCGCCACCGACGCATTGCCTAAGACCATTCCCATGGTGATCGCGAGGAAGGCGCCGAGCACCGAATCCGAGACCTCGGAGCCCACACCAAAGCGCCTCAAGCTCGACAGGGACGCGCCGTCTGAGGAGTGGTTTGGAGAAGAGGTATGCTAGATCCAACTCACATGGCCTTCGACTGACTTGATACAGTTTGCAAGAGAGTACGACAGCATGGCAGCAAGCTTCAAGCAGTTCAGGAGGCATAACAAACGACGCGTGCTTCCAAACTCCCGAGAGCTGGTGACCAAATGGAACAGTGCCACTCCGCCTGATATCATCTCGGAACATAATGACCCGGTACAGCTGGACTGGACAGAGCTGCCATCAGACCCAGCAAAGGCACCGGACTACATCATCGGAGCACCTGCTCTGCGTATACCTGAGGATTCCAGACCGAAGTACCACCTCAGTTGGCCAGTACGACAAGGATATTTGAACGAGAAAGACTACTACAGCCGGAGCAAGTTGCAGAGGGACTTCTTTCTGATTATCGAAGACAGCATTAAAACACATCTGGAGCTCCCTCACAAGCGAGACTGGAACCAATACAGCTGTGTCTTTCTCATACCCGACTTGTACGAAAAGGTGTTTGTCACTACAATCCTCCAAGAGCTCATGACGGACTTTGGCTTTGCTCGCGTGTGTTTTATGCAGGAATCACTAGCAGCCACTTTCGGCGCCGGCTTCAGTACGGCATGTATGGTTGATATGGGGGCACAAAAGACAACAGTTTGCTGCGTTGAGGATGGCATGTGTGTCGAGCCATCCCGAGTGAATCTCAAATATGGTGGATTCGATGTGACCGAGACTTTTGTCAGGATGATGCTGTTCGACAAGTTTCATTACAGCGACTTCAACCTCATGCGCCGACACGATTTCCTCCTTGCGGAAGAGCTCAAAGAGAAGTACACGACGATGAGCGATGAGAATGTCAGCGTGCAGCTCTACGACTTTCACTTACGTGCACATGGTCAGCCTACGCGCAAATACCAGTTCAAGCTATATGACGAAGGAGTGCTCGCACCCATGGGGCTTTTCAGACCGACCATCTTCGACAACTCGGATAAGCTTGCTGGACGGCGAACATTAATCCCGGCGTCAGCAGATATTTACGATCAGAAACCTAATGACCCAGACTCCGAGGCACAGAAGGAAGTGCGCAAATATGCCAGCACCAATATTCCCTCTACAATCTTGCCCGCGCCAATCGAGCCCACGCGCCTAACGGGCACACCCATGGCAGCAGCGACGCCACAGAAGCAGCGACCGCTCGGTCTGCCAAGCCACCTGAATGGTGAAGTTGATGGCACACCACGGTCATCGGTGGCAGGAACACCGCCTCCGGAAGGCACCCCAATGCCAACTGAAGATGTAGACATCACAATGGTTGATGGTATGAACGATGGCATTGCAGCTCCGGCAGATGACGAGACGAAAGATCGCGTGATACCTATCATGCCGCTAGACGAGGCCATTCTGCGATCCATCGACCACGCCAGCACTTTGCCTAGTGGGCAGATGGACGAGCGTCGCAAGCGTGACTTCTTAGGCAGTATTATGCTCATCGGAGGTGCATCGAAGACACCCTACCTGCAGGCTTACCTGGAGCAACAACTACGAAATAGAATGCCTCAGTATCCCAAGGAGATTCTCGTGGCTCCCCCACCACGCGATCTCGACCCGTCTGTGATCGCCTGGAAGGGAGCCAGTGTATTCGGGAAATTGCGGATGACCAACGACAGCTGGATATCCCCTCTCGAGTACGACAGACTCGGTGCGAGGATCCTGAATTACAAGTGTATGTGGCATTGGTGAAGACGCTTTCGAGCATGTCGTGGCGTGAATCCGCTAGATTCATGCTCCATAATATTGCTCCAAGCCTCCCAAGTATCAAGGTCATCAATAGTATAAGCAGGAATCTCACGGAACGATGACCGCGATTCGATCACTGCCACATCAGCCTTATTCAATCTTCTCCCCCCTTCCACTTTACTCAAGCCACTGTCTCGTCCAAGGCCACTTCACAGACAATAAGATGCTTCTCCACAATCAACTTCAGAGCAAATGCGAAGCTAAGTGTTACTAAACTACCTTACCCTTAGAATAGTAGAATCGTCTCGACGATTCCTGCTTTGATATGTCAAATGTTGTTTTATGGATAGACTGTAGCCAATTCTAGCTTATAGGGTATCAACCAGAGAGCCAGAATTACCTCTCGAGGGCGCGAAGCTTGCGGGCTGGAAGTCGTATACTAGAGGATAGTCGACGCGGGTAGTGTATTGTACTTTGCGGGGTGCGATCCGACTTGCGGTAAAAGATGGATATGTATGCACAGAGAAAGACATATGTCACCTACTCATCATATGGCAAATGGAAGAGTTCTGACAAGGTACCTTACCCAAGCATGGCGCACCCTTTGCTCTGCACACCTGCTCCGTCGTCCTGCATTATTGGGAATCACAGTGCACAACTCGGCAGTGGTCTCTCTGCCAAGTCATATCGCACACAGCAGACTCTCCCGATGGACGCGTTGCAATGTTTGTATCAAAAGATGAAGGCTTGTGAGACCCCCCGTGTTGTTGGCTTGTGCCGTGCTTTTGCGCAGGAGTAGCTGAGCGAAGCAGAGCTGTGCGACATTTTCCTACGCTCAGCACTGGGGAGAGTACCTACAGGTAGTCAGGGACTTATTGGACATGTGTTGGCTCAACTGGCATCTGCCAGCCGAAAGGCAAGGAAAAAATCGCCAAGCCTATCTCGTTAGTGGACAATATGATGATGCACCATTGCAGCATCAACACTGCACATCAATAGACTCTGCAGAACCGAATGGCCCAATGAGAGCGAATGCAATAAAGGAAACCGATGTTACTTACAAGCTCGAGGAGCCTCGCGCTGTTGCGCACTGTGTTGCTGTTAGCAGTATTGACAACCATTCCCTGTTGCCTGACAACTCCAACAAGCTCGCTAAGAATAAAAACTCAACAACTTCGCCTTGTGCGTCGTATATACCCACGTCGAATCACGCGAACAACTTTTTGTGCTCCGCTCACATCACAATGCCAACAACACTCCCTTTGCACCCTTTGTTATGCGTTGACTGTGAGTTCACTCTCTTCACCCGGGAACGCACCTGGTACGACTTCTGCCTTGACCTCCCCGGTAGTCTCTGTAGACTCAGGAACATCACTTACAACACTCTTGACAGTCTCGGCAGACGGAAGCTTTTCCTCCTCTTCCTCAATCACTGCGACAGCTGGTCCAGCACCAGCTTCCGCGAGAGCTGCTTTGAGAGCATCCGCGGACGAAGCATGCCCTTGGGCTGTCTCAGACGGGCGGCGCGATTTGGAGATTGCAGAGGCGACATCGTTAGCTTCCGCAGGCGCAGCTGCGTCAGTGTTGTCCTGAGCGTTCGACTCGAGGGTCTGCTCTGCTTCGGGGGCATCATGCGCAGTCTCTGGGTCTTTATTTTCCTTCTCGGATTCATTTTGAACCTGCAACTCGTCTGTTTCATCAATCGTCCAGCACGTGATCAAAGGTGACATTGCAAACGTAAAGGTTTGTTTGCGATCAGCAGGCGCCGATGCGGCTGGCTTACGGCGAGGTGGTCCTTTGGCACGAGACTTGCGAGCATCTGCAAGCGGTTCCCGTTCGGCCTGATCGCTAACCTGCGGCTCCTCTTTCTTTGGTGGTGCTTGAGGTCCAAGCTTCAAGCGATTGTTCAGATCGCTCATGAAATTGCCTTGCAATGCCGAAAGCTTGGAGCCAGGACGTGCGGGCACAGCAGGCTTAGCCTTTGGTAAAGGCGGCGACGTGACACCTTCATCGCTGCCACCAGACCTCGACTGCTCGAGAGGTGCACCCTCTCCGCGAGCTGGTCGGGCGGGTCTGGGAGGTATGCTTGGCTTTGCTGGTATGCTTGGTGCCTTTGTCTTCGTCGGGCTCACTTCCTCGTCTTCAGGCTTCTCCTCGGACGATAATTTCGAACTTCGCAGAGGTCGAGAAGGAATGGACGGCTTATTCGATGCCAAGCCACCGGCAGTGGACGCACGCGCGTCCAGGTCGTCTTGGCTACCGGGAAGCGCTGATGTTGTAGCTCGCTCTTTTGGTGGACTTCGCACGTCGTCCATTTCAGGTACGGATACCGTAGTCTCGCCCAACATACTGCTGGGAGTGTCTTCCCACACGTCCGAGCTAGGGAATCGATGTGCGCCTGGGCGGTGCGACGCCTTCGCATCTTCCAGCACGCCAGGCTTGAAGTGCGGCTTGATGAAGGTTTTCTCGCTGCTCGTCATATCCGGACCTGCTTGCTTGCGGGCCTCCTCCTGCTCTGGCGTCTCGAATGTACTTGCCCCCACATGAGCTGTCCTGTCAGCTTCCAATCCTTCCTGTTGCCTTTCCACCTCCGGTGTGGAGACCTCTGCAGAATACTGGAGAGACGAAGGCGTATCTTCCCAGATATCTTGGCTTGGGAAGTGATGCATCGCAGCCACATCTGACCTCTTCTTGAGCACTTTGGGTTTCTCCGAGCGCTCCTCGCCCTCCTCTGGGAATAGTGGCTCGTATTCCTCGATCTCCTCAAGTGGTGTGCCGCCGCCTGTGTGATTGACTTCCTCGTGTGATACATAGCGATGCAGGGAGCCGCCACCGTAGCCATGCAACGATTGAGCTCCGTGGACACTGCCTGGTCTGCTAGACGGGCGGCTGTTCCTGCGACTGCCACCATGATGATCCTCGCCGCTCTCGTAATAATAATCATCATCAGCTCGTGGCTCCGGAATTACAGCTGCTGGCATGAAAGCGCTGCTTGGTCTCTTCATCAACTCATCAGCAGCAAGAATTGGCGTACCATCTCGGTGCGTGTGCTCGTCTTCGGAGTCGTAGTATGACAACCTTCGCGAACCGTGTTCGTCGTCGATAGCGTGGTCGGGATGAAGGCTCTTGGAGGCGAAGGTCTTGCGAACAGATGAGTCAGGAGCGACGTCGCCGCTGGAGGTGCGCTTCTTGCGGTCGGTCGTAGACACTGATGGAGACATGCGAGAAATGTACTCTTGGTATGCATCTTCTTCGCCTGGAGTACTAGGCATTGGTGCAGCTCCTAGCGCTAACATTAGCATAAAACGCAAGGAAATAACTTTCGAGAGAGACAAACCACTATCGCTGCTATGGATGAGCCTGTTGAGCTGATCACTGGTCATGGCCGTCTCTGGCCTAGGGAGAATCCGGGAGTGATGCTCCTTAGCGGCCTCCTGTGGGTGCTTCTTCATCCACTCCTTCTCAAATTGATCGGCGTGGTTCTCGTCGTGCTCCAGACCGTAGCTGTCGTGGGTCAAGAATTCCTGCCTCGAATGCCTTTTCTTGTGGTGCTTGGTCGAGCCATCATTGAAGAATCCAATGCCAGGAGCATGCGCGGATTGACCACCAGTAGGAGTTGGAGCTTGAGCGTCTCCCGCGAATCGGTTCAAAGGAATCTGTTGGCCGATCTCAGGGATGCCATGCTCGGCATCGTCACCATAGACACTACCCGGGCGAGAGACTTGACGCTCCAGTGCCAGAGTTGGCGTAGACCGATTGAAGCTGGCTTTCGTGCGAAGGTTGTTGGGGGGCTCGGTGGAGGGAGCACGCTTGGTGTTGCCTGTTCCGCGAGTGATGCGGAATGGGGAGGCGTCTCCCGGAGGCAGCTTGTGCACGTCGTCTGCCGGTCGTGCACGCCCAATACCCAGTCCAGCAGCAGTAGTGGAGTCGGTATCCGTGACCTTTGCAATGTTCTTCGTGGCCGTAGACTGGGGCACAGATGCTCTGGGTTGGTGCATAGGCAAATCTGCTGCGACATTTCTAGTCTGCTCCTCCTCCTTCTCAACGCTGACTCCATGGGCCTCGGAAGGCAGCTGATCAAAGCTAGAGTACTCATCTCCCTCGTGTCCGATGTCAGGCAGAGACACACTAGGAGGTCTGCGAGGCAAGTCCTGACTTGTTCTCCTTGGCGTGTTCCTGTTTGCCATAGTAGTTGGCGGAAGGTTCAGCGGCGAACGAGATGGCGAGGGATCAGTTTTGCGGGCTGGTCGTGGCGGCACCAGTGGCTGATCATTGCGGACAGCGGTGGGCGCAGTCTGCTGAACGTTCCGTTGCGGACGAGGGGGAATCGTGGGTGTAGACATGTCTGAGGATTATAGATGGGTCGTGAACGACGGATGGTAGAATTAAGGCAAGGTAAGGTGAAATGGCGAATGGAAGGACTGTGCATATATGTTAGTGCCTCGAGTCTGCGTTCCCGCCAGCCAGCCATGCTATGAAAGCTGGGCAAAGCGGCGGAAATGCCAAATAAGATACAGACAGTGTGTGGTCGTCTGTTTTGCAGGTGACGCCGTGGCAGTCAGCGACAGCGGCAGGTCCGAAGCAGGGCGTGGCTGTGGTCGTGGAGGATGGAGGGTTGCGTGGCATGAAACCCGAGGTACATGTAGTCAGTCTCTTCAAAGGACCGCCGCATGCACCCATACCAAACTCCAGTCGTAGCCATGCCGTGTCCGCTCTCGCCTGCCGTCCGCGGAGTGTGTTCGCTGACCGGGCGTCATCGTGCAAGTGACGGACGGCCTTCATGCTGTCATACACGCAGGCTCTGACCGAGAGCGGTTGGTGCCTGCGGTGGTGGTTTGGCTTACGTTCAAGAGCATACACCTCTCCCAGAGCACTCGATGCAGGAGTAGCAATAATAATAGAGGGGGATGAGGGGGTGAAGAGGAAGAGGATGCACAGATGCGGTGGTGGCGGTGGTGGAGGTATTGCCGTGTGCTGGAGGAGGGTGAGTGGAGGGTGAGTTGAGGGTGCGAGGAGAAAGTAAGGTACATGTAGTGGCACAAAAGCAGCGCAGAAGCACGTCAACAGGTGGTCAATCAGTCAATCAGTCAATAATCAATGGGTTGGGGGACCTCGATGGATCGGTGGTCAAATGATGCATGCCATGGCATGCAGCTGCTGAGGCTGTTTTCCTTGTCTTGTGCCTGATTAGTCCTATTTGTCGTCCCGATCGACGCGATTTCTCTTGCTCTTCCCAGCCTCTCGTCTCACTTCCAACATGTACCTAGAACTACCTCACTACCTCTTAGGCCGTGAATACCCAATCAGAGTTTGCTCGATGGTTGCAAAATACCGCACTCGCTGAGGCATTAATATGGGATACCTAGGTAGGTAAGGTAGTTCTAGTTGGCTAGGGGACTGGTGAGTAGAACTAGTTCTAGATCTATCATCCCGTCTTCTCTTCTCCTCTCCTCTCCTCTCCTGCTCTCCTGTCCTATTCAAACACAAGCTATAAGAATAAATCGATATCTTATCTGAAATAATGCATACAATCAGCACAAGCTCATCATGCACGACCCACGCGAGGACCCTCCCACACTAAGGTCACAGTAGTTCTAGTTCTAGTTCTAGTTCTAGTTCGAACTCCACCGTCCCGTCATCAGGATGATGTGGCTTCGATCACGAATCCGAACGAACTTTTCAGCCACGGGGAAACCACCTTTTTGCCTTTCCTCGACACTCTGCTTTCTTCGCAGCAGAGGAGTGAAGTGTAATGATACGGTACATGTAATGCTCTCACCGCCAAGGTACAATACAACCCATGATGCCGCTCCTCACACTTATCATCATGCAGCGCTTGTATATCCATATGTAAAGTACGGTATCTTATGGTCTTGCCGAGCCACCTGCATCGTGACATATGCATAGCATCGGCGGCAACAGCGCAAATATACAGTAATGCTTCCATCTGGCATCGCCTTCGTCTCTTATCACAGTCAGTACATGTATGTAGGTAGGTAGTTTAGTTAGGTGTTGCCTGCTTGCCTGCTTGCCTGCTTGCTTGCTTGCTGCTGACATCTGCCCCACGCTCGGACTGGCGGCTCGCTCGCTATTCTACCGCTTGCGTGGCCTCCTTCCGAGAAAGTCGACCTGCTTCATATACCTGGTATGTTGGGAACGTGAAAATGCTTCATTCGATCTGCGGGGCAAGGTGGCCATATGCAGCACAATGGTCCGCACACTGCCGAATCTTCATCATGACTTTATCATACAGTAAAGGTCAGGTACATGTACATGTAGTTCTGGAGCGAGTATCATGAAGCAAGCACTGCAGCTGGATCGCGATCGTGACCTATTATTCCTCAACAAGACGAGTGTCACGGGATGGAACCAACAACTCTATCGTACTCTCCTTCCATTCCATTATTCACTAAGGTACCTGACTGTTCCCACGCCTCAGACGACAACTACAACAAGCCATCAGAACTTGATTTCCTCCAAGGTATACACCCGTCCCATCTTTCCCTACCACTTCGCAATCGCCCTCTTCGTAAATGGATTGCTATTACAAGATAGCCACAGTAGAAGTAGGTACTCTCAATGATAGAAAGCTACCTTACCTTACAGTACCCTTAATAGTACATTTAATCACACACCGACGTTTGGAGAGAAAACCCCTCAAAAAGCCAAAGCCAAAGCTACCGACCTACCTACCTATGTACCGACTTACCTATACCTACATGTACCTTACCTCCTCCTCCTCCTCCTCCACAGCAGCAACAGCAGCTGAACATCATTATACCTTATTACTTTCGCGCCAACTACTGTAAGGTATGCACAAGACTTATATCTATGCAGCTGTTCTGCTCTACCATAGTCATACGTACCTTAGGTACGTAAGGTATGGAATTATAGGTTCATGTAGGTACAAGAGGTGTACCTTACTCTGGTTTACAAGAAGTTGCTGGGAATTCTTTTGAATGACTGGGTGTACCTACCTTATGCACGTGTTGATCGTGTTGCTAGTTGGTAAGAGGTTACATGAGTCATGATTGGGTGACTGAGAGTGAGTGAGTGACCGAGTGAGCGATTAAGTGAGTGACTGAGTGAGCGATTAAGTGAGCGATTAAGTGAGCGATTAAGTGAGCGACTATGTAAGTGAGTGAGTGAGTGAGCGAGTAAGTAAGCGATTCACTGAGCGAGCTAGACATGAATGGATTTAGGTACATCTGGGGGCGAACAACAACAACACTCGAATAGCCCTGTTCCTGACAATATCGATAGAGGTGGTGCGGATCTCGGGCATGTAGCGTGTAACCAGACGCGCCTCAAGCCGAGCTGAATACCTTTTGAGCTCCATGATATTCAGGTACATGTAACACGTACATCGACGAAGCGAAGTGTCATCCTAGTCTGATATTCATCAAACCACACACATTTAAGGTCGCTGCATTAGCGCCATGGGCCTCTGTCACACCAGATCTCTCAATCTACAACCTACGTTACACCAGAACGCTAAGCTTCACTCCTTTCGGCCCACTGTTGTTCCCGCTGAGGTTGTTATGCCTCGTTGGAAAGGGCCTCGCTCTCCACATAGGACGCCATTCTCTCTTTCTTCACATCACGGCTCGCAGCCTTAGCCTTGAGCGCCGCACGAATGTCATCGACACTTTTGTGCTCCCATGCGCTGAACTCCATACTACTTAATGGCCATAGAGGCTTCGAATTGGCGTGTCGCATCCAAGCCTCGTTGTCCAGAGGCGCAGGTGAGGCTGTCATCGCATCTATGTCGTTCGCCAGCTCATGGCAGTAAGCATCTAGTGGCAAGTCGTTCACGTCCATCCCGAAGGGATTCTCCAGTTCATGGCCAATCTGAGCGAGCCCGAGGATGATGTAGCCAGCGTAGATTGTAGCTGGTATTGCAATCCACCCGAGTGTCGTCACCAGTTGGAATGGCAACAGGAGAACGTATGCCCAGGTGATTTGCGCAATGGAAATGCTGTATGCTACGGGAAGTGGTGTGTTGACCACACGTTCAGTGCCGGTAAGCACGTCGCTTAAGCTGAGCATTTGGGTATGCATCTGACCTTGATGCGACCCGATGGTCATTGTGCCATTGTGGAACAAATTCTCAATGTATGTCGCCAAGTACGTAAGGATCTCCAGGGGCGTATTGCCCAGATTTTCCTTGGAGCGCTTGATCAGCTTCCGTGGATTCGACTCAGCCATTGGCACTCCGAGAAACTGGCCTACTGACTTCAGCTTGGATTGTCTACGATCGTGCAACTGTTCTTGTTCCGCATCGCCAGCAAGAGTGTGCAAGTGTCCGAGGAGTGGAGCTAGATCCGGATAGTCTGTGGAAGGCTCAAATCGAAGATGATGCTTCAGAGCAACAGCGAATGCGTTGATGAGCTGAAGAGCTGCGAGCTTGGCTAATAGATCTTGCTTGCCGAGCACTTCCGACTCCTTGTGTCGCTCTCCACCATGCACCCATATCAGTCTCGCCAGACTTCTGCTGGCAAGGAGAAGCTGTGCCCAATACTTTCGACCTTCGGTGAATCTTTCATAAGCAGTGGTGGAGCGGAAGGAAAGTGCCAGACCAACCACGAAACCCAGAACCGTCAGAAGAACCGAACCAACAGCAAGAGTATGCACCATCTTGTGTATGAGGGTGATCAGAGTCGCCCAGGTAGCCAGAAAGAAAAGTGGCAAAATCATCTTTGGCAGGACACTTCCATGCATCCGCATGAATCGTGGCCATTTTGAATGTCTGTTGACATCGCGTGGCCCTCGAAAGTAGTCCTCCACATCGACACGGCGATTCGTAGGATTGTGGTACATAGGCTGCGGCACGAACTTGGGCTCGTCTCTGCGGTTCAAGGGGGACACACCATTTGACGATGGCTCAGGGTTGTTCTCCTCGACTTTTCCTTCGGGTATGATTGTCGCTTTCCTCTCTTGCATAGCCATGTCGATCGCCGTGATTGGATTCTGGCTGGTGGCCATGATGGCAATGGTACTGAAGATGCTGCTCGGCCGAGGGCTGAATAGACTAGCTGCTGTCAATGAGCTCCCAGACTTGGTGCAGCCTGGATCTGCGTCGAGTTGTTAGGTCCATAAGGTGTGCAAGGAAGAGTCTGTCTGATGCTCTCTTTCTCGTGCTATGCAGGAAGATCGGTGGTCATGCCTTTCGAGCCTGCCTCCTGGAAGTGACATCTTGGGAGGCAAGAACAACAGCGACTGCCTAGCGCCGCTGTAGTGGGTCCAGCATTGCAGTGGTGTTGGCCTCTCTTTCCGCCAGAATCTACAGTGGCTGGCGGCTCTATTGGCGACTGCGTCTTACCTGGTACATGTAGCCTGTGAGAGCATACAAATCTAGGGGAGTGAACCAGATGTGGGAACTCTAGAACACGTAGCTGGAAGCCTGGAAGCCTCAAGCGTTGTTCACTGTGTCTTTTCGACTACACGTAGACAAGGTGATTGAGCGCTCGCTTTTGAGAAGCCCCGGCTCAACGACCTCACAATCCTCTGGCAACTTGTCACTTGATTCACAGTCCTTGTCTGAAAACTGGCTTGTGAATGAGGAAGTCCCAA
This sequence comes from Mycosphaerella sp. Ston1, assembly GCA_000504405.2. Lineage (NCBI taxonomy): Eukaryota > Fungi > Ascomycota > Dothideomycetes > Mycosphaerellales > Mycosphaerellaceae > Mycosphaerella > Mycosphaerella sp. Ston1. Next base: position 42,545 of record AWYF02001661.1, read on the forward strand.
GAGTGACCACCTTGTGCCTGTCGCGAAATGCGTAAGTGTCGGATATCGCTGGTGCATGTACGTCTCTGGCAACTTTCTGAATCCCGGATGATTCGTGTTTTCTACCTTATGCGCACACGCGGAGTAGGTATTTTCACCCGCAGACTAAGCACAGACACCATCATTCAAGTACATGTAACGGCTCGTGATGAATGGCAATCGTTCGTGTTCGCGACTATAGAGTCACAGTGGCGTAATGTAGCCAGTCTCTTCATGCCGTGGTGCCAGAGCGTGCCTGTTATATGCGTCTATGCGTGCTGTTGGTGAGGTTGCTAGATGGCGCCGCTGTTTCTGGATGTCCTCCATATTGCTTGCGCAAACAGCAAAGGTTCCCGAGAAGTGGTGGATTACGGACAGTGTCTTAAAAGAGAAGCCCGTGACAGTTTGTGCGTGGTCTAATTCGATACCTGTTACGAGGCATGGCCCACTGAGTCGGTTGGGTAAGGTAGCTTTTACGGGCTTCCAATGGTACATGTAGATGTAGGAGTACCCATCCGGTATCTGGAATTTCGCGAATGAGTATAAAGCGCTGCCCACTTTCCACTGAGAATGAATTCGCCCTGCTCTATCTGCATCTGAAGAAGAAATCAGCAACAAGCAGATCCAGATCAGCTTACTCACACCATGCACTCGAATTTTCAGAGCTTTCAGGCGGCTATCAGAGCTCAGCTGGAGAAAGACCGCAGGCGCGAATGCGAGGGCAATCACGCACAACTGCAAGAACGCAACCAAGAAGCAAAGGGAGGTGCGGCCAGCCGAGATGTACCTTCCAAGCACACGATCGCTGGCGTGTCACAGAGGAAGCACGTCGACGACAAGAATGAAAGCGTCTCAACGTCGGTTCGGCCAAGTCATGGTCACCAATCCTCGGATGGAAATTCGGGACGTTGAGAGATGTAGCATACTCATCTCCATTGTTCTCAGACGCGAAGACAAGAGGGAATTTATGGCAACCGGGTCAGAAGGTGGCTTGGTGTGAGCTAGCTCGAGAGAATCTTAGGACTGTCATATATGTCGCGGTTGGGGTGAGTACCGTCCAGCAAGGTGTCCCCAGATCTTGGAGGCTGGGAGATTCGCGGTCTGATAGGTGTCTATAGGTGTATGGAGATGTTCGGCGTACGCCCTGTTCGAAGCCAGAGCAACACACCATAATTCGTCAGACCTTGGAAAAACCCGTGAGCGACTAGTAGATGTCGCTGAAAGGACGACAATGATGTTTCCAAAGCTCTGTTACCTCTTCACTCTGCTCGCGATACAGCAGCTCGTTGTTGGTGACAGCATTTGCGGCTACGATGGTCCCCGAGGTGCCAGCGATGCGTTCCACATGGAGACCTGAACAGTAGGTTCTGCAGCACTTGTACAACTCATTTCACTAGCGACATCACGACAAAGAGCAGGCGCCTTGATGTAGAGAGTATGGAAGGACACTGCATACTACCTTATGTTAGCATATTCGTCTGGGACCAGGGCATTCGACGTTCTCGCTAAGGAGTAGAACATAGAGACTTGTGCCCAATTGATGATTGTTTGTCCAGCACATATATATGATACCTAGGTATGTTATTATTCTGTTGGTCATCGTTCGTGTCACTGTCATCCTTTTTCCTCGTATTGTTACGTCAGCCGCATAGCAGCTCATGCAGCTTGGTAAGTATATGTAGGTACCGTAGCTTACGCCGTGTAATGTAATAGAATACATGTAGCTGGTTAAGTGTAGAGGAAATGATGTTGGCGTACCTACGGTGGAAGGTCCAGCGTAGGAGCGCGCGGAGAGAGGAGCGGTGGGCGCGGCCTCGGGTACCGAGCGAGGGACGGAGTAGAGTGCCAGAGGCCCAGAGTGGCGCTCAAGGCGCGCGAGCACCTGCGGCCTGCCCGGTCCTGCCGGCAATTTCATGCAGCAGATTATCACTGAAACCCCGCGGCTTCGTTATTCCGCACCGTAAGATCGCAAGGGGACGGGATCATGTTGTAATAATCTGTCGAAGCCAGCGCCATTCATGGTACTGTACTGATGGAACCACCAGATTCCTGGACAGTTGAGGATCAAGTCTGGATGGATCGTGATGGCGTGAGGCTTTCGGACTCCTCTCGTCTCAGCACACGTGCCGGGTGATGCAGAGGGGCCATCCTACAGTGTGAAGAGCGACAGGAGTGTTGCAAAGGGGCGCCTGGTGTTGGTAGGGTATAAGAGTGGCGCGGCATCCCTTTGACGACCATGGTATACTCGTACAGACACACGTACAGTACATACCTTTTACGCAAGGCGGACGTGCGAGATTCGAGAATGCAGCTGTGCAAGGCGTCTAAAATTGGCGTCCGGGATAAACTGGTTCGAGACAGGGGGTCCAGCTGCTGAAACGAGCTGCGAGCTGCGAACCTGCCAGAAGCGGTCGTAGACTCTTTATTACCGTACACGGCCGCACGGCGTGTAGCATTATCATCACTATTATTATGAGTTCAAACTTCATGACCAGGTACCTGACTCCTGAGCTGCTGAGCATTGCGACCTGGTCTTGCTGCACACAACTTGTTCGTACCACAAGCATCACTTTCACGCAGACCGCTCCGCTCATGTACCAGTAGTGAAACTGCTACAGTGTATACATGTACATACACTACTACAAAGGACGTCAGCGATTTATGCCCACTAGTGTTCCATGGCCGTGGTACCATGTTCTACTTTAGGCTAGGAGTCCGTATCTTCGGTGTACGGCTATACGCATGCCTACAACCATGGATGATGGATCCAGTCACATAAAGCAGTTGGAACTGTTGATATCCTCCGCCAAAGTAGCGCTCTCTGGTGTGCTATGAGAGTACTACATCTCCACTCAGCTGTATTCCATATGCGCGACCTGTGACCAGCCATATAAATACATCGAGGACGCTGTCAACTGTGCCTACCTACTGGTAGTCATTCTACGGAGTTACTATATCCCTGCATAATAACGGTAACCGACTGGGGTCCACTCCTGTACTAGAGTGAGAACGGAAGCTGACGTCCCCTTTCTTAGCAACTGCGCCCGAGCGCTAGCCCCACTTATCCACGCCCGCTCCGTCTTTAGTCCTGTCCTTATAAGTCTCGTCCCCGTCCCTCTCTCGAGAGGACAAGTGGCAGCACTCGGGCTTCCTTCAGTAGGCGCCAGCGCTCAGCGGCCTCGACTACAATCACTACTCACCATCACTGTCGCCGTCAACTTCACCAATCTCACCACCATCACCGTTGGCAACTATCTCACGCACGCCACGATCGCTTCATGGTTCACGACTGCCTCCCGCACTCCTCACAGCATTTCTTTCAGCGCATATCAGCCTAGAGCAACATGTCCGACAAGTACCTGAAGATGGAAGACCTGCACCACGCCGCCTCGTCGGCCTCACCCACACCGTCGGCACCTGAACAAACTTGGGCACAGTTCTCAACTACCCAGTCCTCCACACAAGACGCCATTGTCGTCCACTCCAAGCCCGCCAAGAAAAGGAAGTCGTGGGGCCAGGAACTACCAGAGCCCAAGACTGCGCTGCCACCTCGAAAACGCGCCAAAACCGACGACGAGAAGGAGCAGCGCCGCATCGAACGAATCAAGCGCAACCGCGCTGCCGCTCACAATTCGAGGGAACGTAAAAGGCAGGAAGCAGAGAATCTCGCCGTCCACCTTGCCAGAGCCAACGCTACACTCGACGCCTACAGGCGGCACTTTGGCGAGCTCCCCGCCCACATACAAATACCCGAAGTCAGGATAGAGGTAGACGATTCGGGCAATGAGCACATCACAACGTCAACGCCAGCGCCGTCTCTGGTGGAATCGAGTGGTACGTTACTAGTGCTGCCGTCCTGCTATCATTCCATACTAACGTCTTGCAGGATCACAACATGACCCTTCCAGTCCTATCCCGCCGCCGGACGACTTTTCCTTCTCTCACGTCGACATCAAAACAGAATCGGACGATTCTATTCCCGATGGGTACATCCCCGACGACTTCATTCCTCTAGCTATCGGCAACAAAAAAGAACCCGAATCTTTCACCCCTGATCTCACCCCAGCTGCCCGACCATACGAGTTCGCGCCGCTCGGCCTGACACAACATTCTGCAGAAATGTTGTCGTCTGACCCGCAGTGTCGGCCGAGCAACGCGAACCGCAGTATGCTTTTCCGGGCAGCAGGATGCTAGAGCAACCTTATGCTCTCCCTCTGGACATGGTACAGGACAGTTTTGGTGCCCATGTGGATGACCCTTTTGCCTTCGCGCATAGCGCGACTGATGCAACCATCAGTGACCCACTCTTCGAAGTCGATGATTTTCTCAACTTTAGCGAAGACGCGCAGTAGTGATTGACGCCCAGACGTCTGGCGCGGTTTAGTACCGCGACGGGTCAGAGCGCATTGCTTCAGCAGTCTGTTAATGATGTTGAGGAAAATCGAAGGTCGAGAGGAGCAAGGGACGTTGTATTGTAAGCTCACGATTGTGGCAAAGGGCAGGCGTTGGAGGGATCAGGGGGTATGCTTGGGAATATTAGCGATGAGTGATGAAGGCTACGAAAGTACTAGCATTTCGGGACGGATGACTCGGTCGTGTGGCCATTGTATTACCACGGGCTTTGACTACTGATAGGTAGCTGTAAAAGCGACACCATTTTTGGAAGCCACTATGCAACATTCTCTTGAGTTTTTGGAAGCATATGTACATGCCGCTGACGATTGATGAGTAGCTCTATGATGTTCAGCTTACACTGCCTTACAGGCACTCCCAGTGGAAGTGTGGTTGGGAATAAACTCAAGCACTCTCCGATCGGGACCATTGGCACTAACTACATCATGGTAAGTTTGACGCTGCTGCATAGCGGACTCCCTTTCCACTGATACTCCGCTCCCGACCTTTGGTCGAAAGCTCAAGCTGCTAAGCAGAAAGCTGCCACTGTAATTGATCGGGCCCCATGGTGGCTCGAAAGCTACTAAGCAGATCCCAATGGCCCTCCATTGACCAGACATGACAATACCTACTTCTTGCATCATTGCGGCCGAGTTGCCATCGTGGTGGCCCCCCCACTTGCGCGTTCTCCTTCCACTTTTTTCTCTGAAGAACTTGTGACTCCAGACGAAAGGCTCAAGATGAACGAGGCCCGACGGCAGGAGCAGCGCGAGCTGGAGGAGGCAGGACGCTTGGCATGGACAAAACCGCGGACGCAACCACCACAGTCCCGCGAAGTATCGCCTCATGAAACCATTAGTCCGATCACTGGGCCATTTCAAGAGGCGATTATCGCGAGCGACAACAACCGTCGGACCAATCGTTTTACGCGGAAGGAGTCAATCACAGCTGGTCAGCAATGGTACAGATCTCGTGAGAAATCTAGGAAGCTGTATCACTCATCTCGCGCTCGCAGCGCATCGCGGACATCTCCGTTAGATCTCACGAGAACCACGAAGCGCGCCCATAGACCGAGTGAGCTGACCAGGTCGAGGACAGACTTGCAGCTCTCGGCCGGCGGTCCATCGAACAAAAGACTGCGCTCACCACTCGCGGACATCCTCTCGCCTCCTCCTCATGCCTTGACGAGGACTGCCAGCAATTGGACGACGAAGTCTACCTCACCGCCGCGCCATCTTCTGACAGAAGGGACTCCTAGACGTCCATCCAACGTCCTGTACACTTTGGCTGATGTACCAACAAGAGCAAGTCCTACGCGAGAGGTGCAATGCAGCCCCGAAACCACTGAGTGGAGCCGAGATTCGGATCGCGGTCCATGTGCATACGAAGTTCCCGCAGATGGCATGCCTCCACAACATACAGCTCGCATCTTCTCGGAAGCTGCACCGACTTTTGGATCATCGACGCAGGCTACACTGAGCGTTGCGGACCGAGGGTCCTCCACTGAAGAGTACGTCGGTGATTCGCCAAAATCAAATGACACGCATCAAGCTCACGAGCCAGAAGATCGGCCTGAATCCTTGCTCAGAACGAGGTCGAAAGAGTCAACATCTACCACATTGACAGCCAAGTCCGTATCAGAGTCTCGGCCGACTCGAGTTGACTTGCGCCAGTATAGACAGGGCACAGCTCTGGCGCGAGTGGCGTGGCGATCTCGTAGGAACACGTCTCTATCGTCCATATCACGATTCCAGAGAGCTGGACGACATCGCCGGTCTCGCAGAATGCTACCCCCAGAGTGCGGTGGAAGCGGCCAGACGCACAGTGCTCCGAAGTTGACCTGTCCGTTCTGTACGAGGACGTTTTCACTCACAAAGCCGAGTGCAGCGCAGCAGACGAGGAATTTGAGCTCGTTAAGAGGGCGTGGCCCGCAACTCAATGGCACTGATCGCTTGTATATCTTGGTTCTCGCGATATGCGGGCTGGGATGCACGAGCTTCGTTCTCTTCCACATTGTTCCGGTGTTTGAGGCTGGAAATATTGGGTTATTGCAAGTACGTACATTGCCTCTCCCGAGTGATTTGAGTAGCAATACCTAACAGCTTTGGCAGTTCTATTGGCTGATCCTTTTCATTTTATTTCTGCCATCATTGCCAACCGCTGCCATTGTGCGGATATGTAGCAACGCGGACAAAAGATACAGAAGTCGGGGGATGTCGACGCCTGATCTCGAACGGCAGCCTCTACTACCTGGGAGACATTCCTAATCAAAAAGCAGTGAACTGGTCAAGGACTGGTGACGGCCACTATGAGTGTACCTAGTAGCAATGTCCATGTGCATGTAAAGCGTTATACGAATGATGCACCTATTCTTGCGGCATACACCGCTGAGACAATCCCCTAGAAGATATTAATGTTAGAATTGAAATATCGAGATCTACAGCCGACTGTCATGAGAGTTCGCAGAGAGTGATACCTATATCCTAATAATATGCCCGGGTTCTGCGGCCCAACTATCGGGCTTATTATTCGCAGCACTAGAAGTGATAGAACAGTTCTACCCGCGCTTAGAAGTTAGAAGGAGCTTCCAAAGTGCGGGGCTGCGATTTCTGGGGAAACATTATTACCTGATTTAATAGACTAGAAATACATGTACCTTATTAGTTCTCACTTGAATCTTCTCACTTGAATCATAGACTTCTAGAAGTAATGGAAGCCAGCAAGACTACCTCTTACTGTTACCTTACATATGACATCTCTCTGATCTGTAGACCATTCTTCTCACAACCACCCTCTACCAACACGTACCTTACCTTATACTTACCTAATTCTGGAGTCGAGGTCATAGAACTAGCTGAGAACAGAGGTACGCGAAGCTTGGAATATGACCATCAGAGCCCGGCAGCATCAGCATCAGAATAGTCAAGCAGCGACAACAGGAACCACGACATTGACCTTGCATTCTTGGCCAACTGAGTTGCTGGACTGATGACTGCTACATGTACACGACTAGCTATGACGGCCTCGCGAGAGACTACGCAATGACCAAGCTGACAGCGCAATTACACACAGAGGTGAAATGCATTGGCCCGCGTGGATTTTGTCTGCAGCGCTATTCAGCTGTAGTCACGCGAAGATATACGAAACGCGATTCAATGGCACGACCTGGGAGGACGACGCGAGGAGCATCACAACCACAATACTGGACCAGGGTCATTACCAGTCTCGCATGTCTATGGGGAATGGCTACCTCGGGATCAATCTTGCAGCTGTTGGGCCGTTCTTTGATGTAGATGTACAAGTCAATGGCGACAATATCCAAGGATGGCCTTTGTTCGATCGCAGACAGAGCTTTGCCACCATTGCTGGCTTCTGGAACTCTCAACCCACTACGAATGGCACGAACTTTGGCTGGTTAAACCAATATGGTGGCGAAAGTGTAATTTCTGGTATACCTCACTGGGCGGGCCTGCATGTGAAGGTCGGAGATGACTTCCTTGATGCGAGCGTACCCGCAGAGCAGATATCGAACTTTACTTCGACACTGGACATGAGGAATGGTGTCCTCCATTGGAACTATACATGGACGCCTTCTTCCGGGTCTACAATCGACATCGAATACACTCTGCTGGTGCACAAGCTGAATGTAAACCAGGCCGCGGTGCAACTTCGGCTCACGGCTGCCGAGGATCTCAACGTGTCTGTGGTAGATCTATTGCAAGGAGACTGTGCTGTCAGGTCCACGCCTGTGGACAAAGGCTCATTTGCAGTGTGGCCCGTCATATGGTCTGCAGTCAGTCCGGATGGCATTAGCAACGTGACTGCTTGGATCTTCTCTGCGCTCGTTGGCGACGAAACTTGCGATGCAGCCAGCAGGAGGAACATCACAGAAGGTGACATCGTTGGCAGCAACAGTTCTTCGATTGCGCAATCTCTGGACGTATCATTGATCGGAGGCTGCACTTCTATCATTACGAAGTACATTGGAGGTGCTTCGAGTGATGCCTTCACCGATCCTGCGTCTGTAGCCCTGCAGGCAGCGTGGGAGGGCGCCAATGCTGGGTTCGATACGCTATATGAGTCGCATACGGCTGAGTGGAAGAGCATATTGACCGATGACAACGTTGAGGATTTTCGTGATCACGATGGTAACCTGCCGGAAGATCTGGACGTACAGGAGCTACAGATCACTGCAATCACGAATCCATTCCAGCTGCTTTCGAACACCGTCAGTGCCAATGCTGTAATCGCGGCGGGTAACAACACGAAGCTTGCGTCTAATAGTATTTCGGTCTGTGGGCTTGGAGGCTCTTGCTACGCTGGCCTGGTCTTTTGGGACACGGAAGTCTGGATGCAACCTGGACTGGTGGTCACGTACCCAGATGCAGCGAAGCAGATTGCGCAATACCGAGTTGACAGAGGTCCTCAAGCCCATGAGAATATCTTGACAGCCTACCAGTCAAGTCAGAACCAGACAGGCAAGTTTACGCCACTCGGGGCCGTCTACTCATGGACAGCTGGACGCTATGGAAATTGCACAGGTACCGGCCCATGCTTCGACTACCAGTATCACCTTAATGGCGATATTGGCCTCGAATTCTTCAACTACTGGGCAGTCACTGGCGATACAGACTACTTCCGCAAAGATTTGTTTCCCATCTACGAGTCAATCGCCCAGCTGTACGCTGACTTGCTCACATTCAACGAGACTACTGGTTTGTACGAATTATACAACGCAACAGATCCTGTAAGTAGATCGAACAGTTCGAGACCAACTTTATTCCGTGATGTCTCAGGAAGCTCACACTCTTCTGGAATGTTGAGCTTCAGGGCAGTCATTGCTGAAAAAGGTCCGCCGATTCAGAGAGATATTTACTTACTCTTGGCCCTGCTATCTCTAGGACGAATACGCCAATTTTCAGAAAAACGTAGGTTTCACGATGCTACTGATGCAAAGTCATCTCAACGAGACAAATACCATTCGCGAAAGGTTTGGCCTCGAGGCCAACCAAAGCTGGGCTGACATATCCAATCTGATCACGATTCCTGTCGGTGAAGAAGCCAACATCATCCTTGAATACGCCAGTCAAAATGGCAGCATCACTGTCAAGCAGGCTGATATTGTTCTTATCGATGACTTTCTACAATGGCCGAACCCGTACACGCTGAGCAACCTGGACTACTACGCTGCTGCACAGTCTCCAGACGGCCCTGCAATGACTTATGGTGTCTTCAGTGTTGTGGCTAATCGCGAATCACCTTCGGGCTGCTCGTCTTACACATACGATCTGTACGGCTCACAGCCGTATACCAGAGGACCGTGGTACCAATTCAGCGAGCAGCTCATTGACGACTGGTCAACCAACGGCGGAACCCACCCAGCATTCCCATTCCTCACTGGCGTCGGAGGCGCACACCGTGTCGCTGTTTTCGGCTATCTCGGTCTACGCCTGATGCTCGACAAGCTCAACATCGATCCGTCTCTACCACCACAAATCCCGCAACTATCATTTAGAACAATATACTGGCAAGGTTGGCCCGTCAAGGCAGTCTCAAACCAAACACACACCATTTTGACCCGTCGTGGCGAACCCCTCTCCACGGCGAACAGCACCTTCGCCACCTCTCCCATCCCCGTCACGATCTCCATCGCAGGCACCGAAACCCACCTGCTCCACCCAAACAGCTCTCTCACCCTCCCCAACCGCCAAATCGGCCTCATCAAAACCATCCCGGGAAACATCGCCCAATGCCGTCCCGTCTCCTCCACCCAACTTTACGAACCAGGCCAATTCCCCCTCAGCGCAGTCGATGGCGCAGTCAGCACCAAATGGCAACCTTCGCACGCCAACACCTCCGCATCCATCACCATCTCCCTCCCAGAACCTTTCATGCCCATAACCGCCATCAATTTCGATTGGGCGCAAGCACCTCCGAAAGGCTATCGTGTCATTTTTCACAATTCCTCCTCCTCATCATCATCAGATGTTGTGCCTTCTCCTCCTCCGGTCAACGTAACAAGCTCCGAAAAAGTATCAATCAGCAATCCCTACGATGGTGCCACTGCAGACATCATTCGACCCTATGCTTCTAATACAACGAACGTCACCTTGGAAGTTCCGATTTGGAGTGGGAAGTTTGCGACTTTGGAGATTTGGGGAAGTTTGGCAAATAATGATAATGATGATAATAATGATAATAATGATGATAATGGTGGTGGTGGTGGGGCGGGAGCTAGTGTTGCCGAGTTTGCGATTATTGCTGGTGGGAGTGGGGAGAATGTGGCGAAGAGGAGTGAACGGGTGTGGGTGTCTTGAGAGAGAGAGATAGAGAGAGAGGTTGGATGGGGTAGAGATTTATTACATGTAGCTGGGCATATAAGAAGGAGGAGAAGGAGGAAGGGTATGATTGATGATTGATGATGATGAATGATAAAGTGAAGACATACACTACTACTATAATAGGTACCTTATATAGGTATGCGATCAAATGTACCAAGGTTGGAGTACCTTATAGGCTGAGACATATTCGTCTTGTCATGAACAGACCGCCACCGAAATGTCATTGAACTAGGCGCGCGAACCCTAGCAGGCTTCGGCTACAGGCTGCACAATCAATTGTAGTGAAGGCTACCTAGGTGGTCTGAGTGCAGGTGAGATGAGTCGAACCGGTAAGTAAGGTAAGTAGAGTAGGACAGTCCGAGAGTGCGTACCTACATGTGCTGACTATCCTGAGGTGTAAGTACCTAAGCTCTTACTCCTTCCTCGCAAGCGTCTCTCTCTCTCTCTCTCTCTCAAATGCTTCTAATGACTACACTACCTAGCGGACATCAGAGCTAGTAACACGTTCCTTACCTCTGACGGAGTCTCTCTTAACGCCGTTCGTATAGCTCATCGAGTCATCACAGAGTCAATGAGAATTTTCATACATAGGTATCTTGCAGTGCTTTTGTGACCTATACATAGTCCATTGTCTATCGTATGCTACGTGAAGAAACACCAAAAACTTTTCCGCCTTTTGAAGAAACTGCATGACCAGAACACTTCGGGGCCTGACTGTTTCAAAAGCTGTTGTTACAGTCGCCTGACTTCTTTCCTCACTGTCCTCACTACGTCTGGGCAGTGCTGATGCCGGTTTGCGTATGCGGGTTCGTATCCATAATTGTCGTCTTCAATGCTGGTGTTTTCCTACATACCAGAATACGGCCTCGAGTTACCAAACTCGTCATCATATTCGTCAACTCGACTAGTCGAAGGAGGGAGCTGTCCCGGCTGCTGTCGATTTCTATATGGATTGCTTGTGGTACGTTGTGGAAGCTGGCTCATTTCCACAGGTGATGTGGTGTTGCCAGTGGTAAGGTTGCTCTGCGCAGACTGGAACTGCGACGGCACACTAGCGAGCGTTGGTCTGTAGGGATCGGAATAGTTGAAGCGAGTTGGTCGCTGCTGGTCCACGGAGGTGGGCTGTGTTAGTTGAGGCTCATTGTTCGTAGGCACACTTGGTGTCGCGTGGAGTTGGCGGGAGCCACCTCGGACGCTGGGCTTTCTCTTGCCTCTGGTGTTTCCTCGCTCTAGGAGGCCGCGAACATCGTCCAGGTCCTGCTGGTCAATACTAGACCGCTCGCCCAAAGTACTGGAGTTGTCATCACGGCCAGTCGCCCAAGCTGTGCCTGCATTGTCTCTCGCAGTATCCTTAGCTGGGTCGCGCGCATTCAACTCCCCTATTGCTGGGTCCTGAAAGCTCAGGCCGGGAAGAACGCCTTTGTTCGAAGCATTCGGACCCAGATTGGCTCCAGCAGCTCCAGACTCGTCGATCTTCTTAGTTGGTACCATGCGCGCCTTTTCCCTGTCTTGTGCTGCGTGCTCGGCGTTTTCCTTCGCCTCAGAGTCGGAAATCGCGACTGAGTAGTTGGGATTGGCAGCCGTGCCCGCAGCGTCTGTGCCACCTCCCGGAGCATCGATCGGCACAGCACGAAGAGCAGCGACCAATGCACACATAAACTTGCTGCGACGCGCCGCGCGAAGGGTCTCGTTGGCCCAATTGCTCTTGTGTCTGATCTCGATCTTGAGTTGCATCTTCGACAAATCAGAAGTGCCGAGAACTTCCACCTCGACTTCGGGCTGGAAGTCGCGACTGTTCTCTCTGTCCGCAACAAATCTGTTGAGCTCGTTCTTGAGAAGCTGAACGTCGTCGAAACTCGTGTCAAAGGAGACATCGATAGTTATCTGCTCGGTCTGAGCCTTGCTGCGAGAGACATTGTCCAGGGAGAGACTGTTCAGCACAACGTTGGGGTACTGGCACAGCTGCCCTGTCTTCAGGCCATATGCACGCTTGAATACTGTGTAGAGCAGACTGATGTGCTCGACAACATAAGCGTTGTCTGCAATGTCGACACGGTCGCCAACGTCAAATGGATGCTTGACGAAGAGGAAGATGCAAGAACCAAGGACCTCTTGCGCTGAGACCGAGAAGACGAAAGAGAGCGACAAAAGTGCTGTTCCAGTAGTGGCCAGAGTGGTGACGAAGTTGGTGTTGAGGAAAGCAATGAAGATGAAAACGACGGCGACCAGCACGATGGAGCACAGCATACGGTCCAGAACGCTGATAGCCTGAGCAACATCGACCATGGAGGTCGCAATCGCCTTACGCTCGCGTCCCCATTCGACGATGGTCTGTATCATCTCGTCGAGGGAGATATCGCCATTGCCATCACGATCGAGGGCTTCGTATGCTTCTTCAGCTTCGTGCCCACGTTCTGGGCCTAGGACTTCGATGATGTCGTCCTCGGAGAGCTCCTCGTGGCCTTCAACTACCAAGCTCATCCAGATCCGACGGGCCAAAGCTTCCGAAGTGCGACGCTTCTCTAGTGCCTCGACTACGATCGAGTGAGAGCTGTTCGGGTTAAACACTTCCTTGCCTGTGATCTCGGATGCAACATTGCCGAACGCAGAGGTGACTTTGTCACCGACACGTCCGACAGTCTGCAGCATCCTCATAGGCGTCGCAGAACCGGAGCGGCGGTGGTGGGCCTTCTTCTTCTTCTTCCCGCCAAAGACAGCCAAGTTGATCTGGTCGGCGATTGCGTAGTCTTCTTCGGCAAACTCGTGGCAGTACTGCGGAAAGATGGCCTTTGATGCATCGTACAGGAGTCCAAGGATGTAGATCTGTCTCTTAGAGTCTTTGATCCTCGAATTGAATTGCTTTGCGTGGTAGTTGATGCTGATGAGCTGAATGATGAGCTTCTCGCCCAAGAAAACCAGCGTGCTGACTACTGCCGCACCGAGAACCTTTTGAACGATATCCACCCAGGTTCCAGAACCTGTATTCAAGGCGTGCGTGGACTGGCTGTTGTAAGGATTCCTCGTCATGAGAGGCTTGAAGGTCGCCAGAGAAGCGACGGCCCATCCGACAAGCGAAAGAGGGATCTCGAGCTTTCGAATAACACTTGCATACTTCCGTACTCCAGAAGAGACAACGCCCACCATCGTTTGGAAGAGGAACGGCAAAAAGTGTGCCATGAGCTTGCTGATCCACAAACTCAACCAGACGATCTCCACCCACGTGAAAACCCACACTATTGGCACTCCAGCAATCTTCGGCGTATTGCGGTCGCTGTAAAGGCTGCCCACAATGATGGGAACGGCAATCAAGACACCCAAGGGTAGGACGTAGAGAAAGTACCTGGTGATGATGGAAAAGTTCAGAACTTTGTAGTAGACTTTGCCCATGGTCGTCAGTTTGTCTGATTCCTCTTCATATCCTTTCTTGCCTGCACTGCCATCCCGTACAGGCTTGATTCGTCGGCCTCTGAAGAGCCCCCCGCTGCTTTGCTTTTCTGAACTAGTGTTCACAGGTTGCAGGTTCTCGGCTGTGTGACTCGCATTTCGTCGTCCTCCACCGCTGCTAGCGTTGGTCTGAACTTGTTCGAGCGGTATGTTGATCGTGGCGTCGTTCCCGCCGTAGCTCGTGTAATTGGTGGACATGTTGTCTGAGTGGCCAGCAGGGATGGGCTGGAAGCCTTCGCGAGAGAAGCGTGGACTGGTTTGAGAAGGACGAGCGTGAAGGTATGAGGACATGCTGCTGCCTCCGGTGAGGTTGACAAACGAATGTGGTCCCGCTCGAGCGGAGGCGCGTGGTTCTGTGCGTCTCGGAGTTGACGTGCTGTATCAAGGTGTGCCTGGCGCTGCCAATTATTGCGGACGGTGAGTCGCACGCGTTGCTTGTAGGAAGTGCAGCTCGCGAGGAATTTGGAGGAAAACGGTGAAACGACGGCACGCTCGCCGCAAGTGGTGAAGCTGTTTGTAGTAGATGACGTGCTGCGGTCAATGGTTCTGGGTTAGGTACTTAGTGATCGTGGGAGAGACGAGACGTGCTTAGGAGGGGAAATAGAAGAGAATGGCGGTGGTATGGGAGAGGGAGGTGGGGGCGAGCAAGGAGAATGAGAGGTGAGGTGGTGAAGAAGACGACGACGACGACTCTGCATTCATTCTCTTCTTCTCGTTCTTCTGGTCACATCATCACCAGACGTGGCCGCCGGCTCCGTTTCGTTTCATGTTTGCGTGCGAGGCTCGTCGCGCTTGAGGTGTTCCTGCAGATGGCAAACGCGCTTGTGGCGTCACTGGCGCACGTCGCACGTCGAAAAAGACAAGCGAGCTAGAAAAGCTTCGCGTAGCGCCAATATCATTGGCGGACGAGGGTACAGCTACTGTAGAACTACGAGTTTTCATGATGGTATCCTCCGCTCTGTTGCAAACATGTACCTCTGATTCTATGCTCGTAGTCAATTCCAGCGTCGTGCTCAGCATCGGTGGTGGGTGATGCTGGAGACAACGTGCTTCTTTGACGATCAGTTCTACACAACAGCAGATAGCAGATATCTACATCGCCACAACCTTCCTTTCTCGCCTGCGCTTGCCGCCGTATTACCCTTCCAGGAAGTCCGATCCACAAGGAGGAAAACCCCTAAAGAGCTTGCTCCAAAATAGAATGGCAACACGCGGCCTTGATGAACGTAACGAATTCAATAGACGACCTCGGTCGAGCACTCGTGCCATCCTGTTGGCGAATGATATGCTCCCATTTGACGTGGACTCCTATATGTTGTAAACGCCTGAAGTCATGTTCGGTACCTCAACACTTCTCGAGAGCTCTACTCTTCGCAGTCTCTTCCCTTCGTGACCTCGTTCGAACATAATAATGTGTACTATCGAAAGGCGGCAGCGCTCAAGCCGATTCTACGCCCGAACCTCAACCGGCTCATTATTGTCGCATACAAGAGCTCAGAGGTCAGCTATCACATTCAGAGCAGATTGAGGCAAGCAATGAGAGAAAAGACCTTCTTCATCTTTCGCGCTGTCACTTAAATGCTTGGACATTAGGGCAAGCGGCATGGGGAACAGACGAAGAAACCCGCAGGAATTAATAAATTGCCTACAGAGTCGACATCCGGCTCAGTTTGGCAACCCTACGAAGCGTCGGCCCATTATTCTCCAGCAGTTGTTGTTGAACCAGATTCTCCGTAAACACACGCTCTCCATTCCTGCCGAACGAGACGAGGAGCTTCTCATCATTGTTAAGCGTGGCACAGGGGTACATTATGCCGAGGCCGGACGATTACCAGACATGTCGACGACTATACGTGGCCTACATATCAGTAGTCATACGATTGAGTACAACGATCCTACGCTCATTTCGCGCGTCGCTTCTCGTCAAGTGTCAATCGTGCATTGCTCTTCGGCCGCCTGATGGTAGAGATGTAATGCTATGGCGTCTGGTTGGAGTCCGGTACGATCGCACTACCCGACAAACCTGCCTGCATCCAAAGGGGATGAAGGCACTGGAACGCCTCTACCCAAGGTCCGCAAAGTCTACGAGACTCGAACGGCAACTTCTAGTGCGTGTCGAAGCACAGTATACTGAGGTGTTCAGTGGTCGCTTTCTTATTGGGTGGCTGGCCTGACAGAGCAGGATTCAATGAAGCGCGAACTCGGGGGGTTTCGATGTGATTCTGGTTTCACCGGATTCACCCCACGTTCTTGGTTATTGCCACACCCCAGTGATAATGTGCGGAGCCGGAGATGGCGGCTCCGCCTGATATGAGCTGGCATCAAAAGCTTGACGCTTATATTTGCGCCGTGGCGACAGGAGGCTATTGGCAGCAGCAGCGGCGGCAGCCATTCACACAATGGTGCCCACCGAGGAGAGGTCGGAGTACTCACTTCAGCGCGCGCGAGGCTCAGGACAGAAGTCTGCCTACAGTGCCGACCAGTCCACGTACCAATACGAAAGTAATGCTGTTCGAAAGCGCTGCTATCAGCATATATTTTTCAAGGTAGGCATATTTGTATCCCGAGCCTCCGCTGAGTGTGCTTGTTCGCTCGGCGTAAGGTCACGTCATATAAGGTTTGGGAAGCTTCGAACGACAGGACCCCTGCGGTATGCAGGGCTGGGAAAACCGGTAGAGAGCTGGAGCTGAGCTTGATGTTGAGTGCGATAAAGTTGCTTATTGCTTACTTTCTTTTGGATCTTATCATTATTCGTGATCTTTCCAGCTTCCCTTCACCACTCGTCTAAGTGAATGCGACCTAGTGAAGATTAACCACAAGGAATACACCACCTTACGTTAGCCCGGTTGTCCCGAAGAGTCACCGATTATCGAACGGACCGATAGCCCACTGTGACTTCACGGCGTGGGGCAGGCGCGTCTCTGCTAGCAGAAAACAAGGAAGAGTGAGAATAGGTCCTATCTTCTCTACGAACATTGCTACCTCTATCACTGATACACATTACACGAGTGCCAGCTCACGAGCAACATTCATCTGATATCAGCATCTTCTACCACCACCACCACCACCCAGCATGGCGCAGATCAGTCTGAGCCCGCCCTCGATGCCATGGGGAAAGAAACGCATAGCAGTCATGACCTCGGGTGGTGATTCTCCAGGTATGAGCGCTGCCGTCCGAGCGGTAGTTCGACAGTCACTATCAGCAGGATGCACGGCATATGCAATCTACGAAGGATATCAAGGCCTGGTCGATGGTGGAGACATGATCAAAGAGATGAAATGGGAAGATGTCCGAGGATGGATCTCAGAAGGTGGCACACTGATTGGCACGGCGCGATGCAAAGCTTTCATGGAGCGAGCAGGGCGGCTGACAGCTGCAAACAACATGATTGAAAAGGGCATCGATGCTCTCATTATCTGTGGCGGAGACGGCTCGTTGACGGGAGCCGACAAATTCAGAGGAGAGTGGCCAAGCCTGATGGATGAGCTGGTGTCGACGGGGAAGCGAAAGGAGGAAGATGTGAAGCCGTACAGGCACCTGAATATTGTGGGTCTGGTCGGGTCGATTGATAACGATCTCAGTAGTACGGACGCGACAATCGGCGCCTACAGCTCGCTGGAACGGATTTGCCAATCGATCGACTATATCGACGCCACGGCTCTTTCACACCAGCGTGCTTTCGTGATCGAAGTCATGGGACGGCACTGCGGCTGGCTGGCACTCATGGCAGGTGTAGCATGCGGAGCAGACTTTGTCTTTTGCCCAGAAAACCCACCTTCCGAGGACTGGGAAGCTGAAATGTGTAGCATCGTCCAGAAGCATCGCACCATGGGCAAGAGGAAGACGATAGTGATCGTAGCCGAAGGTGCTCACGATAGGAACCTCAAGGCCATCTCACCCGTCATGGTTAAAGACCTGCTAACGAAAAACGTTGGACTTGACACTAGAGTCACGACACTGGGACACGTACAACGTGGAGGTCCTCCCTGCGCGTACGACCGCATGCTGGCCACATTACAGGGCGTGGAAGCCGTCAAGGCTGTACTCGAAGCTACGCCAGAAACTCCGTCTCCTGTTATCTGTATTGTGGAGAACAAGATCGTACGGAAGGACATGATTGAAGCTATTCGCCTCACCAAGAAAGTCGCTGAGGACATTGCCAAGAAAGACTTCGATGCCGCAATGAAAGGCAGAGATGCAGAGTTTGCGGAGTTTCAACAGGCTTTTCATATGACCACCTCCACAGACAACACGAAGACTCTGGTCCCGATAGAGAAACGAATGCGGGTCGGTATAATACATGTGGGTGCGCCCGCCGGCGGCATGAATGCCGCAACACGCGCTGCTGTGGCATACTGCCTGTCGAGAGGTCATACCCCGGTGGCTCTGCATAATGGCTTCCCCGGGTTGTGTCGCCATCACGATGACAAGCCCCTGGGATCTGTGCGCGAAATTAGCTGGCTTGACGCAGAGAATTGGGGCTCGAAAGGTGGTTCGGAGCTCGGAACCAATCGTGCACTGCCATCCGAAGACTTCAAGACGGCCGCCTTTTGCTTCGAGAAGTACAAGATCGATGCTCTCTTCGTTGTTGGTGGGTTCGAGGCTTTCACAGCCGTATCTGAGCTACGAAAAGCTCGGGCCGAGTACGATGCCTTCAAGATTCCCATGACCATCTTGCCGGCCACCGTCTCCAATAATGTTCCTGGCACCGAGTTTTCGATAGGCTCTGATACTTGTTTGAATGCCCTCATCAGCTATTGCGATGCGATTAAGCAATCGGCCTCAGCCTCTCGCCGCAGAGTGTTCGTAGTGGAGACACAAGGTGGCGCTTCGGGCTACATTGCAACATTGGCAGGTCTCGCCATTGGTGCGGTCGCTGTCTACACTCCAGAAGAGGGTATCAATCTCAATATGCTCTTACAGGACATCAAGTTCTTGAAAGACCAATTCGCCATGGACAAAGGCCATGCCAGATCTGGCAAAATCATTCTTCGAAATGAAAAGGCCAGCAAAGTCTACACAACAGAGTTCATTGCAGCTGCCATCAAGGAGGAATCTAATGGAAAGTTCGATTCTAGATATGCTGTGCCTGGTCACTTCCAGCAGGGAGATATTCCGTCGCCCATGGATCGCACGCGAGCTGTACGTTTCGGTGTGAAGTCGTTGCAATATCTCGAAGCTTTCGCTGGAAAGTCGAAGCAGGAGATTGCGGACGATCCCATGTCTGTAGCTGTTATTGGTATTCGAGGCGCCAAGGTGAAATTCAGCGCCATGGAAAAGATTGAGCGCGAGGAAACGGATTGGAAGGACCGAAGGCCAAAGGACGAGTTCTGGATGGGCTTGGTCGATGTCGTAGACACTCTGTCCGGACGATCATTGGTCAAGGCTTCCCGCACGTCCATGCGTACACCGCTTCCTGGCACGCCCGATATACAGGGCGCGCAGAAGCAAAATGGTACCGGAATATGAGGAGTAGAGACAGAATAAAAGCGATACAGCTTACGAGCGCGAGAGTCTGGGCGAGATGGCGTTGCTGACGACTTATGGGAGGCTTTATAGAGTGCTCTTCCCGCCGTTATATGACACGACCCATGATATGAGAACAAGATATAAAAGCAATGACTAGTCCAGTGTATGTTTCATAGATAATTTAAGTGAAGATAGTGGGGTGAACGTGCATCGGGCATGTGAAGGCGCAGAAGCCGACGTCATGCGCTTTATTACGGTAGCCAGCCCACCTTGATGCTGCCTCGAACTTGTGCTTGTAGACAGACTTCCTACAACGATTCACGAATTAGATATCGCCAACACCATTCCTCCCTCAGCCTCACCATGTCCGGACTAGAGAAAGCCCTTTTCAACTTAAAGGTGCGTCCCGCGCAAAGACCAGCTCCATCTCTTCCTCTTCCTTCCCCGCCCGGCGCATACTAACCCCATCCACCACGTGCAGTTCACAGCCAAGCAACTCAACCGCCAGGCCGCCAAAGCCAGCAAAGATGAACAAACCGAGAAGGCGAAGCTCAAGAAGGTACGCCTGGCCAATCCCCTAGCCTACTCTCCCTCGCCTTTCCTTTCCCCCTCTGACTTGTTCTGTCTAGGCCATATCGCAAGGCCACAACGACATCGCCAAAATCTACGCCGGCAACGCCATTCGGAAAAAGAACGAAAACCTGCAACTTCTGACCCTAGCGAGCAGAATCGATGCCGTGAGCTCGCGAGTCCAGACTGCTGTTACCATGAGGAGTGTGACAGGCAGTATGGCGAATGTGGTTCGGGGCATGGACCAGGCAATGAAGAGCATGGATTTGGAAAAGGTGAGTGGAGGGAGACGGGTCGTGAAACCCTGGTACAAGTCATCAGATGATATATTTTGCTGATAGGGATAGATTTCCGCTGTCATGGACAAGTTCGAAACGCAATTCGAGGACCTCGATGTTGCGACAGGATACTACGAAACTGCGACTTCTTCTGCCACGGCTACCGGGACACCCCAGGAAGATGTGGATAGGTTGATGAATCAAGTTGCGGACGAGGCCGGTGTGGAGTTGAGCCAGGAGATGGCTGGAGCTACGCCTGCGAAGGGGATACAGGCTCCTGCGCAGCATGAAGAGGAGCGGGAGGATAAATTGGGGGAGAGATTGAGGGCATTGAGAAGTTGAAGAGTGGGTAATTGAAGTTTCGATACTCAAGCTGGATGGACGAGGCGTTCCTGGGGAGGGAGGCGTAGCGGTACCTGGGTGAGATTCATGAAATCATGATTGGATGAATTCGGCGCGTGGAGTGAATATCATGGAGATGAATATCAATTCCTTCTACTCTTTGGAAAGCAAAAGTACGAGAAACCCAACGCATTTGCTGCAACCCTTCCACTCACCCCAGAAATTACGCTGTTGATCGATCGAGAGGGATCGAGCAAGTAATTATCATGTCGCGATTGAGATTTTTCGTCTGTCTCGATACCAGGCTATTCCTATTCACTTTCGAGTGGCTGTGTTTACGAGAATGATATCAGACTGTTCAATGATTTGCTAGCTCCAAAGTTCAGAAACCGGGAGTGAGGAGATGGACATCTCCCTGCCAGGGCGGCGGCTTGATGGTCAAAATGGAATTCAAAGTACGATGACTACTTTGTTCTTACTAATGAACCGCACGTTGTCTCACAAACATCAAGTATTATCAGCTTCCAATTCAAAAAACCAACTTGTTCAATCTGTCCACTTGACACAACCTTGGAAATTCTGGCCATCTACGTCCATGTCGGCTCTCCCGACCAGTGAATAGTAGCGGTCAGAGGTGCAGACTCAGTAGTAGACTCCGGCATCCGGGCGCTGAGAGAACTTCTCGTGGAGCTCCAATGCCATTCAGCCTCTCGGGGACCATCACAAGTTTCACATCCAATTGGGTCAGGCGGCCAGCGTGGAAGGATACCTTCGTCGTTCTCTCTTCCTATATGAGTTCTCAACTCCACCACATATTTTCGCTCGTGGGTATCTTGAAGAAGTTCGGCTGTGAGGTCCGCCCGCGCAGCTAGACCATCGAACAGGTCTTGTAAACGAGAGATTCGAGCGGGGATGCCTTCGGCTGTGATATCACGCAAGACTTTCGGCATGTCGGATAAGAGACCTAGACCATCGTCGATATGCTTGGCGTAGTTTTCCCAGATGTCTCTGCCCTCTTTGAGGTAGTGCATTGCTGCATGGCCGTATAATCTGGCAGGGTCGCTCAAGTTGTAACCGCCACGAAGAAATTGGGTGCGCGTTTGGACGTCGCATGACGAAGCGTGATTGAGCCATTTGAACCATTTGCGAGCTTCAATCGCGGAGCAGACTTGCCTTACAGCAGAATCGGCCTCTCGTAGGTTCCATTTGAAGACGGTGTAGTTGCCTATAAGATCACCGTAGACTGTTCGCAACTCGCTAGCTTCGGCGGAGAGAACCCGGGCAATCACTTCTCGGCGTTTGAGATGAGTTTCTAGATCTTTGAGCGCTTGAGTAACGATGGGATAGTCCCAGTCGCCGGGAAGTGCCCCGGTGATACTGTTCTCCGTCTGCAAAATCTGCTTCGCTGGTCGCTGAACCTGGGCGACGTGCCTCCAGCTTCTGAGCTTCTTAGCGAGGGTACGCGTTTGTTGATATGCTAATCCCTTGTTCATGGCTGTACGCGAGAGTCTGCACATGCGCTTCTCGACAGCTTCTGCAACACCTATGAGGCTCGTGCCTTTATTGATAGGGTTGGCGTAACGGTTTGCCAATGCTCTGCTTCAGTGTTAGCCTGCGGAATACAATCGATGCAAAGGCGAGAAAAAGCTCAAGCAGACTTACTGCAGCTCGGGTTCAGGCGACACATTCATCAGATCCTTCCACGCCTGGGCGTCCAGAACTGTGTGGGAAATGGTATGCGTGATGTCGAAAGCTAGTCCTAGGGACTCTTGCTCATTGCAGAAAGTGTCGACAGTCAACGCGGAGTTGGCAATATGAGGAATATGTTTCGTGCCCAGAGGATCCAGCAGAATTCGAGATGCTGCAGCCTGGCTATCTCCTTTGATGTAACGGAAAACGGAGAACCTGGTGTACAGAGATTCAACAAATGTGATCATCGGTAGACCCAGAAGCGCGAATACCAGACGCAACAGCAGTGCTGACACGACAAGTACAATCAGCTTTGGAATAACCCGCTTGAAAACTCTCCAGACAGTTCGCCGCATGCGTTGAGATTGCGTAGGTAATTCCAGGAAGGGCTCTGGGTTTAGATATGCTGGACTTTGACGAGGTAGACTAGGGGCACGAGCAGGTTCACGAAAGCCGTGCCAGTCTGGTGAAGGCTCCCTGGATTCTTCAATCACTGAGTCTGATGCGGAAGCTCCATTGTCACTAGCCTCCAAGTCTGATGGAGGACCACTATATATGGATCCAGTGTTCGATGGGGGAAGGTCATCGTCACCAGAATCCGAGCCTGGCGGAAGACTACCATGTATGGATCCATTGTTTGAGGAAGGAGGGTCGTCGTCTCTAGCGTCCGAGTCTGACGGAAAACCACCGTGTATGGATCCAGTGTCTGAACGAGGAGGGTCATCGTCTGTAGAGTCCGAACCCGAGCTCAATGAGATAGGTCCATCTAGAGATCTTCTAGTGCCTTCCGAAAGACCAGATTGCGATGCTGTATCATTCTGTGTTGTACGAGCAGCAGGTGGCCGCCGTGGAGTTCTGGTCGTCGGTATACCCGTGTACAGCGGAGAGCTTGGGTTAGCCAGATACGATTGACGAGTTCTCGGCGGCATGGTGATATCTCTGGCGTGTCAGGTAGCTAGAGAATTCATGAAGTTTTTGACTGATTTGTTTCTCTAAAGTCGTCGCTGGCCATATTTGCTGCAGAGCCCTATGGAAATTTTTCTTTATTGTTGTCAAAGGACAATAGGACAACACCGGATGCGAAATTTCAATAGCAGAAAACATCCATTCCTTAGCTTACCTTTGTTCTGATGAGGATTTTACGATGAGGCAGTGAAATATGAAGATACGCGGATAGCAGTATACCAGCAGTGCTTGAATAATAATGCCGCCATGGTCTTGCGCAACACATGGTACAAGCTGTCAGAGTGCAGTGTCAACATCAGCAGCCGCCGTTCCCCTCCGCCACACATGGGACATGACAATGCTGTCAAACGATGTCGCGAGGCCGGCGGAGCGGGCGAGGAGGGAGGCCAGCGATTGAGGTAGTGAGGGTGGATGAGAGTGAGAAGAGCGAAGAGAGAGGGGAAGAGACCGCAAACGGCGAGACAGACGCGGATAGAACCGCCTGCCAAAAAAGCTCGTTCCCGCGTTCATCGCGCGTCACACGTGCAGCTCTTCCTTCTCTCAGGTCATCATGACGATTTCACGCGACAGAGAACCAGATCCACTGGGCTGAGTTCAATCATGGTGACCTACGTGTACCTCCCAGAAGCAGAAGGCGCCTCATATAGAACTTCGCACCACGCACGCACAGTAAGTACGTGAACCAAAAGAGCGCCAACCTTTCATCAACCTCTCTCCCTCATCACGCCCACCCCTCTATACCACATCCATCATGTACGGACCACGAGCAGCCACTCGCGCGACGCGTGCAGCTCGCAGCTCTGCTACCTCAACCCGCTCGGCCGCCACACGCAACGTGCCTCGACGGACTTTTGCAGACTCCGCGCCTTCACCATCAGGGCCAGCAGGGTCCGCGAACGCAGGCGGTCTCAGCCACGGCGTTACCGGTGGGCTCATTGGCGGCACCGCCGTGCTTGGAGCTGGCTACCTGTACTACCACTTCTCTGGCGCGAAGACTCTCGTAAACACTGCACACCAGGCCAAGAGCTACAGCGATAGCGTGGCAGAGCAGGTCAAGCAGCAGCTTCAGGAGCTGAAGCCCGAAGGAGACGATGTTCTGGGCGCCATTCGCCAGGTGGCAGAGAAGTACGCTTCCTTCGTCCCAGGCGGCCGCCAATTCGTGGATTCCTCCTTCAAGGATCTTGACGCTATCAAGAGCAAGCACGAAAAGGAGTTCAACGAAATTGCACACGCCACCTACAACGAGCTGCGAGACACAGCCAACAAGAATGGTGCCAGCATCCAGACGATGAATGAAACCTGGACGATACTCTCCAAGAGACTAGGACAGCTTGCCGACCTTGCTGGAGATGCCTCGCAGCAGATACTTGAAAACCACCCAGAGTTGAAGGAAAAGCTTGGAGGTCAATTCGACCAGCTCAAGTCTCTCGGAGATAAGCTCGGTCCAGAGGCCAAGAAGCAGGCAGACGACACCTTCAAGCAGGTCTCCGATATTGTCAAGTCTGGAGCTACTGCTGATGCTGCCATCCGTGCCTACAAGTTGTTACAAGAAAAGACCCAAGAGCTGAAGAAGCTTGGTGACAAGAGCTGGGAGACTGGATATGAGCAGATTAAGCCGTATCTCGAAAAGAACTCTCAAGTGAAGGATTTTGTCGAGAAGAACATGGACGCTATGAAGTCTGGAAATGTTAGGGACGTGATTGAGAAGGTGAAGTCTGCAGTCCAGACTGGCTCTACGAAGGACCTCGAGCAATACGTGCAGGAGTAGGTGTCCGCGCTCAATGAAGAATTATGACAGCTAGTTAACGTGATTCTACAGGGGCAAGAAGAAGGCTGATCAATACACCAACGGCGGCGTCTCCAGCTGGCTCGACGCTTTACCCAATGGAGGTCAGATCTTGCCACAGCTGATGAAGCTCAAGGAGGCTGCTGAGCAAAAGCGTCCTGAGGCGCAAAAGCTCGTCAAGGAGACTATCGATGAGATTTCAAAAGTTCTTGAGAAGAAGTCCAAGGAAGCCGAGGAGCTTGCTAAGAAGTGATCACAGAGGGAACACAGTAGATGGGCAAAGTGTACATTATTGTATCAGCATGGCCGCCAGTTGCGGCCTCATGACCTGCATGAAGCGTTTCGGCATGGATTAATACAAAAGTTCGAACACCAGCCGCGTCACCGTGGGCGTCGAGGCGACATAATTGGTTGTTGGAACATCAAGAGAGTACATCTCCAATTTCACCAACTACACTTCGTTCGAATGTGCGAGCTATGATTGTATCGGCAAGCACGGCGAGCAACATGGGACGCATTCTCCGATCATGGATCGTGACCTGCTAGGTACGAGAAAAATAGAGATCATGGAGACGGCAGAGCTTTATACAGGAGAATGCCGGTAGAGACAATGCGAGACAAGACGGCTCCAATTGATTTAAAAACAACACCACTGCTGGATGCCACATCGACAGGATCGCCACCCATGCCTCCCACCCAGCCTGCTCTCAAGTCCAATCACCAAATAATCCTCCTCATCATCTTCCCCTCCCCGCTGCTGCTGCTGCTTCTCCACCAGCCAAGTCGATGCACGCCCACCGCCACCACTACTACCATTCATACTTCCAGAGTCATGGCTTGCACTGCATCCCATTCTGCTCGGATGCGGTCGACACGGGCGAGCTCGGAGTCGACTCCGGTGCATAAGAGTATTTCTTGTCTTGTGATGAAGTGTATCTTGTACTTAATTAGTTCTGGTATCGCAATGCAGTTCTATCTGTCTGTCTGTCTGTCTGTCTGTCTTTCAAGCAGTGAGGCATGCATAGAACTAGAGCCAAATTCCCTTTTCTCCTGTTCAGACATGAGCGTGCGCACCATTAAACTATAAGGTAATGGAACCCATCAATCCTTGTGCGCTACTAACTCTACAGACTCGATAGTTCCAATTTTTTATTATCGGCATTTCTTTCCCTCCTTCTTTCTTTTTTCTCTCTCAGGACTACTTACCTACCGTACCTTAGTAATAGTTCTAGCTCATCAGCCCGATTTTCTTTTCTTCCCTCTCTAAGTTCTACCTAGGAAAGAAGCAGAATCATCAACTATTTGTTAAGGTAAGGTACTTTATTCATTAGTGTCTCTCGTTTATGTATGAGGCTAGGTATTCCTCGATAGAGGATAGATAGATACCCGACAATATGTATTTTCCGTTCTGCACCTATCCGTGCTACTAATGCCACCCGCAAGCATTAGTAGCACGGATATGCGACCGTGTTTGAATTTGGAGTTCAGGTCTCAGGCCACGATCATGTCTTACTACCGTACCTTAATTGGCTGAGGGATGCTCTGGAGGCAGCCGTCAGTCCCAAGTAAGGTAGAAATAGAAATACGGTAGTGGAGTCAGCCAAGTATCTCCTGTCGTGGCTGTCTGCTCCAAGGAAGTTGCGAACAGATTGCTGTCTCAGCCAAATAGTTCTATCACACCTACCTTAATTGAGAGAATGAACAAAAGGACCGCTAGAAGAACAAAAATCTCATTGGTACATGTATTCTTTGAACAGCAAATTTGAAGCATTGCTTCGGCCTTTTGGGTATCATCTCATCGCTGTACATTAGGCACAACGTAAACGCATCACAAATACAATACAAAAGAGAGAGAGAGAGGCTCTGCGCGACGGAGACGCAGGTTCGCTCCTGCTACTCCTCCGCTCGCGCGCTGAGTGGTATCACATCATTCCGAAAGCAACAGACAACGCCATGTCCCCTTAGTACATCAGCCGTCCCGGACTGATCCTCGTTCTTTCTTTTTTCGCCCAGCAGACCCACTCTCATGCCAGCCCATCATGTCGAGATTAGCTCAATTACTCTTGAACACGTGCTCGTCCCAGCCCAAGCTCCCTCCATCCAGGCTTCCACCACTCAAAGCGTTGATCTCCGGCAAGGTAGGCATCGGATGATCTTTGAACCTCTTGTGCTCCGGCCCGTTCTCCTCAAGCACATCCAGGTTGCCGTCTTCGCTCATGCCAAAGAATTGGCTCTTACGCTTGACAGAGTTGAACCAAGTGCTGGAGCGCTTCTTGCGTAGAGCGGTAGCTGTAGCTGGGCCCTTCTGGGGCTCGTGAGAGAAACGTGAGGATGGCGGTGGGGCCATGGAAGACGCTGTGGTAGACATGAGACTTGGTGACTGGGCACGGTCGGAGGTCTGGTACGAGTATGATGGTGCCTGATAGCTGCCATGTGAGGTGTCAGGTCTCTGGCCGAGAGAGGCCCGGGAGCTGCTGAACGACTGTCGCAAGCTGGTCAAACTAAACAGGCGACGCACAGGGGCTCGCTGCTGTCCCGGTGAATTAGAAGTATCCATTGGCGGGGCAGTGGGTGATGTGAGTGAATAGTGACGGCTCTCTGCTGTGGATCTGCTGAAGATGCCGTAGGTGTCGCGCGAGGTCTTGTGAATGCTGCTTTCTTCAGCTTCGGGAGTGGGCGGGCAAGTGCCCGGTGTAGAAGTAGTGTCGTTGGTCGGGTGGGAAGACAAGGGGCCGCCGCCGGGGGTTGGTGGGCGCGATTGTAGAACTAGTTCGAGGCGAGGCCTGCTGTTCAGCCTGTGGAAGTCTGGGCGGAGGACTATGTCGGGGCGCGGCGATGGCGGAGGACTACTACTACTGTCGAGTCGGAGTGGTACAGGGACAGCAGTGGCAGGGCTCTCGAGTGGCACAGGAACAGAAGCGTAGTCGGTGGGGAACACAGAGAGGACGTAGCGCTCCCGCGGGCGAGAGGGTGAGGGTGAGGGCGAGTCGGGGCTTGATATCGACGCCATCGGGAGGAGGATGATGTATCATGTCGTGTCTCCGGCCTCGGTGATCAGCTGTGCAGATGTCACAGACTCGCACTGTCACTGTGTTACAGCCCAACCTCTCCAGGTAGTTCTACTTCTAGAACCAGCAGAACTACAGCACAGACTGTACAGTAGCGTCTAGAGCCACAGCTACCTGACTCGTGCTCGTACTGCACACATACACATACACACCACACCACACGACCCCTTCTCTTCCTCCTGCTGCCGTTGAGAGCTGCAGTAGCTCCAATGCCTTGCCTGCGTGGGATAAGCTCCTCCGTTGTGCGTGCAGCACACAGTTTAACGTGGGATTGGGAACCACTGACTGCCGTGTCTGCGGGGTTGCGTTGTGTTGTTCGACAGGGATACCAGGACATTGTGTTATGACTTAGAACTACAGTACAGACTGTACGGAGTACAGTACAGTAACAGGAGAGATGGGTGTCTGGACTGCTGTGCTGCTGTGGACTATTGTTACTACTCCGTATTCCGCCCGAGACACGCTTCTCGTACAATCGGCTTCGGGTATGATGTGTGAGGCAGAAGTGTGAATTGATGGAGGCGTAAGGTACATGTACTGTAAGGTAAGGTACATGTAGGTTTGGATAGACTTGCGGAAAGCACGACCGGCCTGCTGGAAGACGCGTGCCTGAGAGTTTCCTTGACACGCGCGAATGAACACACGCGAGAAGTGGCGCTAGTGAGCACAAAATGCAGCTTATGACGCAGAGCTCAGGAGCCGACTCGCGACCTGCAGCTGCAGCCTGCAGCCATCGGAACTACATACACGTAGTTCTGTGTAGATGCCATCTGCAGTCTTCACTTCGCACTTGAAAACAAATCAGGCTAGCGTCCGGAGTCTCTGATATATGAATATTGCTAATCTACATGTTAAGTTACAGTACAGATGTATCCATTAGGCCAATATCGAGCTGAAGGATCACGTCCGAGTCCCGACAAACTGATACATGTACTGCTGCACATATATTGCCAGCTGCAAATCCTTCCAGTACCTAGTGGTCCTGCTTGTCACCTCACCTCATCTTGGCCACAGTCACAATGGATGCCCTCCAGCTTGAGAACAAGACCCTCGAAACCTCCCGTGGTTTCCGTTACCGCTACTACATCTCCGCCGCCGCAGATGCGGACAGCGCCAAACCTGCTATCCTACTCTGCCACGGTTGGCCTGACAGTGCTGAGCTCTGGCAATATGTGATGCCGTACCTCCTCACGCTGAAGAACAGGCTCATCGTTCCGGATCTCCTGGGTGCAGGCGCGACTTCCCACCCCACGGATCCTGCTGCTTTCGAAATTAGAGCAATGGTACAGGATGTGAATGACATTCTCGACGCGGAGAGCATCACGCAGAAGATCATACCTGTTGGTGAGACATCATCATGATCCTTGTACATACATGTATCTAATCGTGGTTGCGGCGCCTGCTGACTGTTCCACAAGGCCACGACTGGGGCTCATACTATGCTCAACGATTCTACCTCCTCAATCGTGACCGCATGGCAGGCGTAGTCACTTTGAACGTAGCATGGATGCCCCCTCGATCCACGCCTTTTGATTTAGATGCCATCAACGAGGCTGCTGCCAAGCACGTGGGCTATCCTCTCTACGCTTATTGGGAACTCTTGGCAGACCCCAAAGTCGGAGATGTAGTAAACAACAAACTCGAGAGTCTGTGGCATGCAATGCACGGCAATGAAGACGAATTGATGAAACAGCTCTTTTGCGTCCCAGGAGCAATCAGGTCTTTCCTGAACAACACTAGCACAGACGTCCCATTGAAAACATATGCCCAAGACAAACAGCTGCACGACTCCTGGATTGCGGAAAAGTCCGCTTCGGGTGTAACGAGTCAGTGTGCTTGGTATCGAGCCATGAGAGAGAATTATCATTTGGAAACGGAGAAAGGCCTTGACGGGAAAATCACCACCCCCTACCTCTTCATTGCCTGCGATGGAGATGCAGTGTGTAGACCAGGTGCCATTCACGTGGGTAAGCAAGTCGGTCTGTGGACTGATGATCAGCTCACGGTGCGGGAGCTACACAGTGGACATTGGTGTCCCTACGAGAAGCCTGATGAAGTTGCCGAGGCGCTGATGGAATGGCTTCGAGCGAATGACTTTTCTTAGCGAGAGCTCTGTGCCAGAGAGAGAGAGAGAGAGAGAGAGACATCTACATCTAAGGTATATATGCACCGAACATATTCAGCTGACGAGGGGTCTTTCGAATCATGAACCTCCGCGACCACCCACCTGATTCAACGCCTCGACTTGGATGTTGCTGAGCTCGATCTTTGGTAGAGGCGTGGCATCCCTCTTCGTTGGTGGCGCCATGAAATCTCTAGCCACGAGAAAGGACAAATAGGCACCTGTTGCCTCTGGAGTCACCGTAGCTGGAGTTTCGGTCCCCCCAAGTGTGGCATCGGCTGTCAATGCAGCCTGTGCATTGCGATCATCCACATTCGGAGCCTTGGTAGCAGCGGGCAAATCGCCCGTGACCATGTGGTAGAGACCCAAGAGTGCGAGTTCGTCCGGACCTTCATGTCCTGCGTCGACGTAGGCTTCTATCTTTCGTGCCCACGTGGGATACGACTCGATAGGACAATTGTATCCATACTTCTCCAGCGCTCCCAGATACTCGTTGAATGTGGGCCGAGGATGTGCATCAACAAATGCGACAGAGCCTGGCTCGCCGTAAAAGGACGCTGCGGTGATGATTCTCGCCACTCTCGTGACCGGAACCATATTGATCGTGTTGTTCATGTCTGGTCGAGCGCCTACTTGAACACAACCCTTGAGCATTCGCACGAGGAAGTCATCGGTGTTGGAAACACCAGTCTTTGGATCGCCCATTACGTAGCCAGAACGTACAATGATGGCGTTGAGACCACGTGTCCCCGCTTCGCGAATGATTTGTTCAGATACCCATTTCGATTGACCATACCCTGTGCCGAGCCCTTGTCGACTACCTTCGAGGGGATCGGTCTCGAGAATGGGCTGGCCAGCATCGGATTGTTGGACGTAATGTTCAGTGTCAACAGCGCTCGTGGAGCTAATGAACGTCAATCGTTTGTTCTTGCCCATGGCGCAGAGCTTGATAGCTTCGATTGTACTCGTGACGTTCGCAGCTCGAAGGTTTTCGTATGGCATGAGCCAATGCACCCGAGCGCCATTATGGATGACTAAATCAGCGTTCTCGGCAACTTTCCGGTAGTCAGACTCACTAAGTCCAAGCTGAGGCTTCTCTAGGTCTCCGATGACAACTTCCAGCTTTCCTTCCGTTGCCCACCACTCTTGCCAAAGCCCGTATGCAGTGCACGTTCTGCGGATTCGCTCAAGACCTGTAGCCTGTGATGGAGCACGGACGTGAGCATAGACATGGTTAGGAGTCTTGCGCATGAAAGCGTCGCTCAGCACGTATGCGCCCAGGAACCCGGTGGCGCCAGTGAGAAAGATATTGATGCCTTTCTCCGTGCTTCCCATCGGGCCTCCAGAGATCGTTTCGGGCAGTTGTGAGATCTGATTTGGCAAGTCGTTGGCATAGTGGAGTGTTTGCTCGACTTCCTCATCGTCCTCGGCAGCATCAAGACGGAGACTGGTTGGGTTGATTGATCTGTCGATATACTTTGCCACCTTCTCCAGCGTGGGCTGCCCAGAAGTCATTATCGACATGGGAACATTGATGCCTTGCCACTTGCGGTTGATCTTTGGCACAATCTGTACTGTCATGATGCTGTCGCCCCCGAGATCGTAGAAGCTTGTGTCTCGAGGCAGTGTCTCTGAAGTGTGGTTGCGAGTCTTGAGGTGCTCCGCCCAGATCTTGGCCAGCTCTTTCTCCGTATCTGTTCGCTTTTCCAAGTCTGTGGCTTCTGGCAAAGAACCAAGTAAATCGGCGCGTTCGGGGAATGGCAAGGCTCTCTTGTCTACCTTGCCATTGGGGTTGAGTGGCAGTCGCAGCATTGGAATGAATAGTGTTGGTACTGCATAGGTGGGGAGCTTCTGCTTCAACCTTTGACGAGCATCCTGTGTAAGGAGGTCAAATATCTTCATGCGTTGAGCAATGCCATGAGTCTCCTTGGCTGACTCTCGTCTTCGAGGCCGAAGCCCTCCATTGGTGATGGGCTGTTTGCCTGCAGCTTCTTCCTGCTCAGCGTACCATTCTCTCCACTTCGCCATATCGGGCACATAGTAGGAGACCAGAATCTGTTCTTCTTGATGATCACGCCTGACCAAAGTGACGTTCTCACGAATCAGTGGGTGCTGGCTGAGGTGAGTATCGATTTCTCCAAGCTCGATTCTGAAACCACGAATCTTGACTTGGTCGTCCGCACGACCAACACACTCCACGTTACCATCCGGCATGTACCTTCCCAAGTCGCCAGATCTGTACATGCGGTCTCGTGGGCCCTTGTAGTATTCTCTCCACGGCTCGGGCTTTCCAGCTGCCTCGACACGCTCTTGGTCCTCCTGGACCCACTTTTTCGGGTCGACGAACCAGTTCGAAACAAATTTCTGGGAATTCTTCTCTGGATCGCCAAGGTACTCTTCTGCCAAACCACCTGCGCGGACGTAGATTTCTCCGATCTCTCCCACCTCGCACTGTCTTTCCTTCTTCTCACGATCTACCACGAGAAGCTGAACATCCATCATGCCTGTTCCAGCAGGAATCACATCTCCCATCTTGTCCAGGTAGCCCGAGTCCTCATTGGCAGATGGAATCTCATAGAAGCTGACTGCGCGTTGGGTCTCGGTCGTCCCGTACATGTTCTTGATTCTACAGTTCGGGGCAAGTTGTTGCAGCCGCCGACAGTCGCGCTTGAGCAGGATGTCTCCGACGAAGAATGCTCCATGCAGACTTGTAATCTTCGGCTCAAGACTACCGAGCAAGATTTGGCCCATGGCAGGAGTAAGATGCATTACTGAAATCTCGTTTGTGCTTGCCCAACTGGCCAATCTGTCGAATGTGATGTCTTCAGCCGGAGGCACGATCAAGCTGGCGCCAAGAAACAGAGGCGTGAAGATATCACGCTGAATCGGATCGTGTGCAATGCCACTCAGCATGGAGAAGCGCTCCTTGTCTGTAAGGTTGAAGCGCTTGGACATCCAAGGAAAGTAGTACGCCAATGAGAAGTGTCTGCCTTTGACACCTTTTGGTCGTCCTTCAGAGCCAGATGTAAACGACAATGTGGGAGTGCTATCAGGTCCGACAAGGACACCGGGCATATCTTCTTTCTTGGTTTGCTGAGCTTGGAGACAGTCTTCGCCACCTGTAAGGGAGCCTCCAGTCACTGATCCATCGTCATGCAGCATCAATCCGGGCACTTCCGTTCTGAGATTGAGGTTCGTACTGATGTAGTCCCTGACAAGAGGCGCAAGTTCTCCAGCTTCCTGTTTGGCCTTTTCAATGCAGACCAGGGCTCGTGGTTGAGCAACCTCCAAATAGATGTTTTGCCTGTCAGCTGGGTACGCGGGATCGATAACACTGAACGTCGCGCCAGCCTTGAGTACACCCATGACAGCTACGACCAAGTCCACACCTCGGTAGGCATAGACCATGACGACCTCGCCACGCTGGATGCCATTGCTGACAAGATGATGTGCCAAAACATTGGACGATTCATTGATTGTCTTGTAGCTGAAGACACGTTCAGGTGATGTGGAAGATGCTGTCTCAATGACACATGATCGTTCAGGATGCTGTTTAGCATTGGCTGCAAAGATCTCATGAATTGCTCCTCGGTAGTCAGACCAGTGAAGGTCCGACGTTGGGTCTGGGCGGACGTCTGCTTGGTCGGCAGGCATGACTGGTGATTAGTAACTGAACTTGAGAGGGTGGTATAAATATATGTCCTCGTTTATTGACTCATCTGATCCGAGCCAGAATGGATTTTTTCCGTCGTGCTTGTAAGCTGCTCTGCCAATGGGGGAATACCAGAAGTACACTAGCCAGGAGGACAAGTCAACGTGGACCCGGTTTGTGAGAGGCGTCTTTCGCAAGAGACGTTGGTGAAAGTCAGAGCGGTATCGCAACGCACGACATCATCTTCGACAGACCCGAAAGCACTGACCAAATTTTTAGAACCACAGGAACTATATAAGCGGGCCGCTGCGCCGGCAGCCGAAAGAGCCCCGTACGCTAGTTTTCCAGCCACTTGAACAGCTTATAGGTTTGTGCGGTACCGCAGGCGTATATCTTTCGTCCCCTCCGCGCGTGAGAAGCATGTTTCCATCATCGCAGACATGGCGCCGGCGAGCGTCAGCGCACGGAGTCAGCATGGCACTCGATCAGCCCGGCTAGTACGCGCGAGGCCATCGACGAGGACAAAAGAGTCGAAGGAAGCGGGAGATGTGGCAACGACGCCTGATGTGGAAGAGGTGCGACAAAAGCGAGCAGCATATTATAGCAGACCGGCCATCGAGCGGCGACGAGCCACATCGCTGTTGGGAGTGAGGCCACCGAAGAAGAGCAAAAGGACTGAGACATCGACAGTACCCAAGTCACGGTCCAGCGAGCAGAAGAAGAAGAGACGAAAGCATATAAGCAGTAGTGCCAACAAGCCAGACAGGCACGACGCAGATGTAGATGGCTATGTCTACGCTGCGGCATCCATACCGCAAGAGCCAGGTTCATCACGACGAAGCTCTGGTGAGCAACGGAAGTCGAAGCACACGACATCCACGAGTGCACGTGAGGTCCCGTCGGTTGTGGACGACGAGCTCACCCCAAACGATAGCATATCCCAAGTAGGTCAGCATCCGGCTCCGCGAAGGACAAAGTCATCAGCGAAAACTCGCTCGTCTCCTCAGCGGAACCTGGGCTCTGCGAGGCTTGCGACTATTTCTGAAAAAGCAGATGAACAAAAGAGTCCTCCCAAGCCATCCAGGCAGCAGAGGAGATCGTCGTCCATATTTGATTCCCTTCTTCGACGCAACTCAGCTGCGGCCATACCAACGCGTCCTCCCCGACTAGTAGAGTGCTTGACCTGCGGCTCGGACGACATACCCTCCACGCAAACCGCAAAACTAAGCTGCTCTCACCGCATGTGCCACGACTGCCTCAAGCGTATATTCGAGATGTCTGTGACTGATCCTGCTCATATGCCACCGCGCTGCTGTACAAAAGACCACATTCCGCTCAAGCACGTGGAGAAACTCTTCGACCTCAAGTTCAAGGTCCTCTGGAATCGCAAATACCAAGAATATCATACTAAAAACCGAATTTATTGTCCGACCCCAAAGTGTGGTGAGTGGATCAAACCATCTCACGTTTCTACAGCCAAAGGACGCAAGTACGCACAGTGTCCTCGTTGCAGCACCAAGGTGTGCGCATTATGCAACGGAAAACTACACAAATCTTCCGACTGCCCCCAAGATCCCGAGATAGCGAAGCTTGTTGCCCAAGCCAAGGAAAAAGGATGGCAGACTTGCTACAACTGTCATGCAATGGTTGAGCTGAAAGAAGGTTGCAATCACATGACTTGTCGCTGTCTAGCAGAGTTCTGCATGATTTGTGGGAGTAAATGGAAGAGCTGTGAATGCCCTTGGTTCAACTACCGGGACCTCCCCGATGCAGATCGTTTGACCAATATGCGTGTGCCAGAGGAGGTTCGGGTCGTACATCGGAGGGTCATGGACGCTGCTGGTGTACAGGTACCACGGCCTGCTCCGACGTACGACGAAGAGCTCGCACAACGCCGAAGACAAGAACGTCTTGACGCTGATCTCGCACGCCGACTACAACTTGGTCTCATTCTCACCCAGGACGGAGAGGAAGCAGTGCGGCCCAGAGATCGTCATCGTGAGGCTAACATCGCGGCATGGGGATTGGACAATGACGAAGCTGGACTGAATGACAATTTCGTCACGAATGCTGCGAATGTCGTGATGAGTGCGTTTGGAGACGCTACAATGGGACGGAGAGGCGACAGGGAATCTGGTAGGCGACGAAGAGCACGGCAGACTTCGCAAGGCTCAACCGATGCAGGTCTTGTGCCGAATTTCTTGGGCGATGAAAGTGTGTTGGGTATTGGGCCATCTCCGAGGAGATTCGGGCGATGAAAGCACGACTGAGGATTTATGTGGCAAGATTATCATACTGTATATTGGACTAATCTTGGTCCAAGCATGTTTGAATTGCATCGGACTGCTGCTTCGTCTTCTCTTGTCTCAGTCCCGTCAGCCCTCTTCCAACTCAACCACATCCCATGTCAAGCCTCCGTGCGTAATCTTGCCACCCAATTGCAACCTGTCAAAGTCCATGGCTACACCACAAGGCAGAAAAAAATCTCCCATCCTAAAACTCCGCTTCCAACCCCCCTTCTCCGTCCACTCCCACCTCTCCAAAGCAATCCCCTCCCCAATTCTCACCAACCCTTGACAAAACTGTCCCAACCGAATCACCATACCCCTCGCCTTGTCCTTCCCCTCCCCAGCCTCCATCACCAACACCGCACATTTCACTCCCCCATCACCACCACCCATCTCTCCACACCTCAAAGCCTCCACATCCCGCCACATCTCCTCATAGTCTTCCATATTCCCCGTCTTGGGGTTCACCATCGTACCTTTCTCCAGCGTTCGACAAGCAAAATATGCTTCATCAACTGCACATTTTGTTGGTACAGGAAACATGAAACCCTCATCGACTACGTTTTCTGCTTCTGTAGTACGAGAGTCGATCCAGTGTTTCCAGGTAGATTTTGAGAGCTCGGACCCGTCTTGGACGTGTTGGATTGTGCTGGAAGATGAAGTACCTGCGAAGGCCCAGTCGAGGTGGGACAGAGGGAGGATAGCTGGGATTATGGAAGGAAAGAAATGTGTGTGTCAGTAGTAGTATTTGTTTCTGTGTGTTTTTGTTTTTGGAGTTTTGGTGGTGTTGTTCTTCAAGTCTTTTTCTGCTCTCGGAAGGAAGTTTCTACTTACCTGCATCTTTGGCCACCTTGGGAACGGGTTCTAGCCCGTCGTTCAGGACTCTGATGTCGACGAAGCGGTTTGCGCTCGAAGTCAGGACGAGTGTCGAAGTGTATTCCTCCGCGAAGGAGGTTGACGGCATGCGAATGAAGTCGCGGATGGAGATGTGTGGCGCCATTGACACAACCGCGAATATGTTGATGTTGCCGATGGTTGATGTTTGGAAGACCAGAAGACAATGTGAAGTTGAAGTGCAAGCGTGTGTGTTACGTAATGGGCAGAAGGTACGAGTGAATTGTGGCCGTTACTATTTACATTTGGCTATCTAACGAACGAAAATTTGCAAGCAATCATTCATATTATGTACAGAGAATCTGTATGTACAATTCATTCATCTCTAAGTATTCGTCCAATCTGGTCATAAGTTCGATGTCGTTGCTCGCGCATTGAGTGTTTCGAATTTCAATCAGTCACGCCACTGCTAAGCTCGTCGGTCCTGAGTGAAGCTCGGCAGGCATCTCAGGCACTGGTGGCGAGTCTGTCATAGGTGCAGTGTCGAATGGATCGCACTCTTCGTGAGCAGGAGTG
Source organism: Mycosphaerella sp. Ston1 (assembly GCA_000504405.2). Classification (NCBI taxonomy): domain Eukaryota; kingdom Fungi; phylum Ascomycota; class Dothideomycetes; order Mycosphaerellales; family Mycosphaerellaceae; genus Mycosphaerella; species Mycosphaerella sp. Ston1. The sequence continues at coordinate 80,381 of AWYF02001661.1, forward strand.
GGGGGAATGGCCCCAAGGGTGTGCACCTGGAAGCTGTTGGTGAAGGGGTTCTTGTCGAAGGACTTGCTGTGGAAAGAATTGCTATTGAAAGAGTTGCTGTTGAACGCAGCAGAATTCATCGAGGCCGGCAGGCTGGTGGGACAACCGGCACTGACATTGTTCCGGACATAGGTTGGAGTGCGATACAATGGCGATGGACCACTGACCGAGTTTCTGTGCTGGGGGGCGCCAGCACTGACTGTGCTCGAATGTCGCGACGATGGGGCCTGAGCGTTCGTGCTCTGGAAAGCAGTTGAGAGCCTGCGGAAGACAGAGCTACCAGCACTCGCTATGCTGAGCGAGCGCGGGGCCTCGCACGGCTCGTGAGTGTCGAGCATGTAGTACACTCCCTTCAACCCAGTGTTCGCGGCGATGACAGAGGCTTTTACGGTATTCCAGCTCTCTTCGAGGCGAATGAAATCATCCATCTTCTGGTCCACGCTGTCGAGTTGCTTCATGACAACCTCCACACAGTCTGCGATGAGAGTGAGGCCAGTGATGAAGACATCCGCAGCCTGCTCCTGGGCCACTGCAGCAGGCTGCTCATGGATGAGAGCAAGGGCTGAGTTGCACAACTTGTCGATGGCCATTTCTGCCATGTTCTTCTGCATGGTGATGTCGACATAGAGTTTGGACCGGTCTGCTTGCGTACTATCCTGGTCTCTCATAGCATCCTTTACGTTGTTGTATACGTTGAGAAACGCGTCTTGGTGTACGTAGGCCATGCCGCCGTTGAGATTATCCATGGCAGCCATGACTGTATCTGCATCGTCTCCAAGCGTAGCTGAGAGCTCTGCGAAGTGGTTCGTGCCCTCAATCATGCCCGCAGCTTGGAGGTGCTTGAAAAAGCTGAAATCTCCGCTACGACTCGCAGTATGAAGGTTGTGTCGGACAAGCGCAAGGCGTTGAGTCCAGTGTAGTTGCTTTACATTACTGGTTAACATCTCGAGAGAGTGCAAATATCTGCTAGAAATTATGCTAAGGCAGCAGAGCTGTTGATGAGTGGCCAAGAGAACGTAAAGTATGTACAGTCAAACGACACGAGCGAGTTATACAGAGCAATATATCGGGATCGGCATGGCACACTGGATGGATAGACTCGAAGGTATATCCTTGCCGACTCCATTGTCTTTGTCGCGAGGGGTTCTGAGGTCTGGAAGGTCGACGGTCAGGCCGCCAAAGATCTGAGCGTACTGTAGTTCTACCCGAGAGCTCGTTCGATGCGGTCGTGCTGACCACATGCTTTAGGGAAATAGACAGATCTACCCGGTCTTGATCCGGTATCACGCAGTCGGTAGCGAGGAATGGGTGTGGGATCCAGAACGATGGGTCTTTGTACAGCAACTGGTCGCGGTAGTCCTCGCGTGCACGTTCCACGGCATAGGAGAGTCGCAACTGGAGAGACAATGCTGGCTTTGTCAAAGATGTCGTAAACCAGCCAGGCTGCTGGAAGTGGCAATAGTGCTGCCAAAGGATGGAGTGAACGGAGACATGTCCGGAAAGACTGTACGATGTCGTACCTGGAGTTCTCTTCATTATACCTACCTCTTCATTATACCTACTTGTATGACGAGCTGTGTGCATGCTGTATCGCCCACGCTATTTGCAGATGAGATAGAACGCTCTCATGCTCGTCGCGGAGGCACAGCTTTTTGACTTTCGAAGGAGCATATATCTTACTGGTCACGCTGTAGCAGTTGTTGTGCTGTCACGTATTGGGCGGCAAGATCCATCGCTGTGAGCTGTGAGGTGTTCATAGCAGACGTGTTTGTTGTTGAGACATGCGGCTGTGCATCAGAATCGTGGCACTGTTCACATGCAGAATATGCATGTGAAAGTGGAAGTGAAGATATGCTGCTGCCTTCGCGTGCTGGAAACGAGCTGTCTGTCGTTCTCGCGTGCAAGCTGAGGTTGATGGAAGGGAGGATGATGAGGTTGGAAGGGATGGAAGGGATGAGAAAGGATGGTGGAAGCGTCTAGAGAGAGCGCGATTATCGCGTCGCGGCGGTGGCGCAGGTGGCTAGTAGCTTCTTGGCGCGCTATCTATGACGAAACCCCTCCAACATGTGCCTGCCTTCCATGGTACCTACCTACCTACTTTGTCCAAAACCGCAGAAACAGCGCATGTGCATATAATCTGACCGCCTCCTCTTCTCAACAACACTCACTAACAACACTCACCCACAACACTCACCCACTACACTCACCCACAACACTCACCAATACCACCTCTCACACACTACCCACATCCCAATCACACCTAGTCCCACCAACACCAAGCAACCATGTCGACCACTGTTCACGTCAAGGGTATCAGCGCCCAGACCAGCGAGAAAGAGGTCCGCGACTTCTTCAGCTTCTGGTGAGTTGGCACAGTCCAGTAACACACTTCACAATGCTTTGCATCTGCTAACCCTTCCCTGCAGTGGCAAGATTCAATCCCTCTCCATCACCCCAGAGTCGAACGACTCCAGCGCATCACAATCCGCCACTGTCACCTTCGAGAAAGAGACCGCCGCTAAGACCGCGCTCCTCCTTGACAACACACAACTGGGTCCGTCGCAGGTCCACGTCACAGCTGGCCAATCACTCGACCAGGCATCAGGCGGTAAGACTGCTAGTGCTTCGGAAGATGATCTCGCGCAGGAGGACAAGCCGCGCGCTCGTGTCGCAGCAGAGATGCTTGCTCATGGTTACAACTTGAGCGACCAGGTCATCCAGAAAGCCCTTGCTCTTGACCAGCAACATGGCATCTCGACTCGCTTCACCACCGCGCTCCAGAACTTTGACGCCAAGTACAAGGTCTCTGAGAAGGCAAAGACTACCGACAACCAGTACGGTATCTCGGCCAAGGCCAACGAAGGCTGGAAGGGATTCAACTCGTACTTCGAGAAGGCTCTTGGAACTCCTACTGGCTTAAAGGTTCGCCAGTTTTACGAACAGGGCAGCAAGCAAGTTCTTGATGTCCACAACGAGGCCAAGCATCTTGCATCTTTGAAGGCTGGCAAGGAGCCAAATCACCCAGTTGAGGGTAAGGAAGGCCGGACAGCTTGTGCTTGTGGCGCTGCCGCCGCCAAGTGCTCGTGCAAGCCTGGAGAGTGCGCTTGCTCCAGCTGCAGCAAGAACCCAGACGAGAAGACGTCCACCGTTTCAGCGGAGGAGGCTGAATTGGAGAAGGTTCCTGGCACCGAAAAGACCAAGTGCAACTGCGGAGGTGCAGATGCAAAGTGCGCGTGCGAGGCAGGCAAGTGTGCCTGTGCTAGCTGCCCCAAGTCATCGTAGGTAGCCTCGCGACGACTACAAGGATCGAGTGTGTTCAACGAACAGTACGGCCGTTTCGAAAGTTCGCATTCAGCTTGATTGTAACAACATCGCGGAGAATGGATTTGGCGCCGGTGCAAAAGGAAGGAACGAAAGGATGAAGGCGAGGGAATGAATGGTTATGAACGTATGAGATCCCAAATAGCGATTACCGTATACAAGCGACTGTTATAGTACTCTGTGATTTCCAACCATCAATGTCCTTGAACATCCGGCATCTGTTCCTGCATAAATGTGCTCATCTACGTACCGCCGGATCATCGGCGAGTTTAACGTGCCGTGGGATGACACTGGATGCTACATGTACAGTAAAGTCTCTAGGTACATGTACGGTAGGTACATGTAGCAACTCATGTCCGAAATTCAACTCTACAGTACTTGCCTACAGATACCACCACCAGCACCAGATAGCATACGATGAACGCGAGGGGGTGGGTGTGATGTCTCTAATATGATATGATATGGCGATAGTGGGGCATGCATCTTCCATTGATTTCCAATCGCGCCCCTCCACATTATGACCTGCTCTGCTCTACATGTAGTTCACCCATCAACCAGTCACAAAACTAAACACAACACAACACAACACAACTACAAATAGACAACATCTCCCCCCCTCGTTAAAGAAAAAAAAAACTATGCCTCTACCCACCTTCGAAACCACCTTCGCCGTCCCTCTCTCCTGCGACTCATGCATCCAAGCAGTCAAATCCGCGCTCCAGCCCATTCCCGGCATAGAATCCATCTCAGCATCGCTTCCGGACCAATTAATCTCGATCAAAGGCAACGCCGCACCCAGCACCATCGTGCAAGCGATTGAGAAAACCGGACGAGATGCGATTTTGCGAGGAAGTGGGAAAGAGGGTAGTGCGGCAGTTTGTATACTCGAAACGCACAGTTCCCATGTCCCGGTGGGAGAGGTTGTGAAAGGGTTGATTCGGATGGTGGAAGTAGTCTCGTCGTCGTCGTCGTCGACGGGGGATGATGGAGGTGTTGTGTTGGCAGATATGACTCTGAAGGGGGTTTCGGAAGGGAGGTATCATGTTACGGTGAGAGAGGCGGGGGATATTAGTCGGGGCTGTGAGAGTGCTGGCGGGGTGTGGGGTGCTGTTCAGGCTGCGCAGGAGAAGAGAGAGAATGTGAAGGGGATGTTTGGGACCATAGAGGTGGGGAAGACGGGGTTGGGATCTGTGTTTCTTGATCGCCCGGTGAGGATTTGGGAGATGATTGGGAGGAGTATTGTTGTCAGTCGGCAGGAGATTGGGAAGGAGAGCAAAGAGGACCCTGATACGCTTGTGGGTGTCGTGGCGAGGAGTGCGGGGGTCTGGGATAATGACAAGACGGTATGCAGTTGTAGTGGGAAGACAGTCTGGGAAGAGAGGAAGGAGCAGAGGGAAAAGGGCATGTTATGAGATGACTTCTGTGGTGGAAGGGTGTCGGTAAGGCATGTACACCATGTTATATATCGACGTCTGATTTCCCGCATTCGATGTGCCCTCCGAAGACTCTATCATTTATGCTTGCATAAGGTACATGTACTTGTCATTAGCCATATACAGAATGCCTCTTCCGATGCCGAAAAGGCCAAAAATTCGCTTCAAGAATTGGATACAAACGCCATAGAGCCAGTCCGGTCTAGCCTGCTGGTGGATGCCAGGTCTCTAATGCCATCCTCTCTCGAAGTGATGAAAACTAACGAGAACGCTCACAATGCTTTCAAGCAGTCTGTCAGGATCAATGATCAAACCTCAATTCACAACAGTCTCTTGAAATTCTCAACGCCCAAAGTAGGAGTCTCAACCCACTTACGACCTGGAACACCCTCTTTTAGTCTTCGATCGAAGAAACTTCCACACTCACCCACGACAACAGTCCACTCTGCCAGGGCTCTGCCCGCATATCTAGCTGTTACCATGCTGGTGCCTTGAGGTTGGACAGGGCCGGGCGCCGTAGACCAAACATTTGACCGCTCTTGTAGAAGTTGGTGCGCAGGACCAGGCAATCGTGGCGGAGACAGTCGCATTTGCGCATGAGGCTTGATGCTGGGGTGGAGTTCGAGCGAGAATTTGAAAGTCAGGCTTCGATGCGTCGACTTCTCTGTCGCAGGCTCGATGGTCGTCGGAACATCCGTGATCGAGGCATTCGTCGCGGATTTCATGGGACCGGGGTGGATGGGAGGGTCTCGCGATGCAAGTGGGGTACCCTTGTCCTTTGCACCAGACTTCTTCCCACTACCGCCACCGATCATCTTCTTCAGAGCACCAAAGAGCCCCTTCGGGCTCGGCTCGTGATCAGAATCTAAGTTCGATGAGGACGAGTCTGCTCGAAGATCTATGTTCTCGAGCAACCCCGGCGCTGCCGCAGTACGCCTGGCCATCTGAATGTTTGCGTCTCTCATGAGGCCATCGAATGACAGAAAGGAGCCTCCAGGATTCATAATATTGTCCGTACGCACGATCAGAAGTCGTCGACCGGGCGCCGGTTGGCAAGGGTACGCTTCAGGACGTAGACTGCTCTCTCGGTCTGCCTTGTCACGCAGGTATATGTAGTGCGACCAGGTTAGATGTAGTCGTTCCTGCAACGTCTCCAGTATGGGGATGTCCGTAAGTCCGTCATCGTCGTATCTGCCAAGTCGCCAGCAAAGAAGTCGCATATAGTAAGCCCGCACCATTGGGCACCAGTGATTAAACCTGCTTTCAAAGACTTGCGGATCCAGTAGCAAGCGCAGGCAGATGTCATGCTTTCGGGAAGAACTTCCTGTTACGACGTTCCAAATGGTGAAAAGGAATGAGAACAGCCGAATCTCGGTCATGGTGTTCTCGCTGTCGATCATTCGTCGAAACACAGTATGCCAGAAGTCCGAGTCTACGAGCGACGTCTCGGACTCCCTCGAGGCGTCGTAACGAACCAGTATTATGAGTGCCTCCTCGAGGAAGTCCAGTAGTGTGTAGCAAGCAGAGTGGTTGAACATAGAAGTGCCACGAGCAGCCGCTTGCAGCAAGTCGGTGAATGAGCGAGCAAACAATTCTCTGGCGATAGGATGATCTGGTGCACGCTCCGACAGAAAGTCGCGAATTAGCATTATGAGCCGATTTTCGGCCATTAATCTTACAGCATTAGTTGGTGGTACAGGTAGAGAAGACGCATGAATGTCCGGATCTCCCAAAACGTCATCAAAGGTGGGAATGGGCGTGGCATTCAGGTCTTTGTGGGCGTGATTTGCTTCTCGATGAATTGTCAATTCCAGATTGGCCAGAATCTGTGCATGAACTGGCAGCATGCCGGGAGCGCACATGATTTCCTGTCGAGTCGTTTCGGGAGGCAAGAAGTCCACGGCAAGTATGTGAAAGTACTTGCAGAAGACATAAAACAGATCACTTTCGCGACCGCTCCAGCGCTCAGTCCAGTGGCCCCACCACTCGATATGAGTCGTGCCAGCTGGAGGAGAAGGCGGTGTGCGCATCTTCCGAGAGTACTTGGACAGTGACACGAAGCCAAGTTGATGCAAAGCAGGAGGAAATCCCGCCACAATCTCTGCGCAGAGTCGCTCTGGAATGCTGTCGAACCTGCCGATGCCGTTCTCCTGTAGCACGCGTCGGACATTGTCGAGCGGGAGATCCCAAAGGCGCACTAAGGTGTCTGCCATGCCCGGCACAAACATGAAAGCGTACGCACAAGCTTTTCCGCAAAAGGACACTAGGCTTGCAGACGCATTCCTTAAAGACATCTTGTCGACGACGAATGCCATCTGAGATGTCAGGTTCGTTATGAATATGTTGCGAACACTGTGATGAACAGAGTCTGCCAAGAAGTCTGAAGAGCTCGAGCGCAGTGAAGTGTTCGAGCGGCTGCCGGTTCCAAGGGACACCTTGTTGCGTTCGTTCAGAGGGCAGAACGGTGAAGGTGAAAGCCTCCACTCCGGTCTTTCCATAATGCCAGAGATGCCATCAAGAATTACAGGTCGATCTGTTCCTGAAATGGATTGATTATTCCTGCCCGCGAGCATTTCGACCAAGCCGGTCCACCACTTGTTGAAGATATTCGCCCGCCGATCCAGGTCTTCGGGACGAAGCGTCTTGTTCGATGCGTGGGTGGCGTGGGTTCGCAAGAATGGTATCAGAGCAGTACGCACCACATTTGCCTTGAGAGCACTGGACTTGGACTGAAATTTCGAAAAGTCTGCGTCGAGGTTGCGGAATTGCGTCCAGAGATCGTCCTTCTTTTTGGTGGCAGACAGTGGACTCATGTGGTGCTTCTCGGCTGATGGCAGCCTGGGCGAGGGAGCTAGTGCATTGTCACCGGATGCCTGCGTGACGAGCGAAGGCAGCCGATCTGTTGAAAACGACTTGAGCAATTGTGGCACCTGGGGAACAGACGCAAGCGAGGGCGGCAAGCTTTCCCAGCGACTATCATTGTTGGTTGTAACTTTCGTCAAGCCAGCTGCGCGCGTGGCTCTCTTGCGCAGAAACGTGCCCTTTCTCGTCATCGCCGCGACTGGCTTCTGCAACTCCTTCTCGTCGCTTGAGCTGTCAACATCATGCTTCTCTTTCTTCTCTTTACTCTCCCTGACGAGTTTCAATGACCTCCTGCGAAGCTGAAACGACTTCCTGCGCCCCGCATCTGGGTTCTTTGAAGGGACATCACCTTCCGCTTCCTTCGATACCTCGGCAATAGGCTGCTCGACTATGCTGTCTACCTTCGTCGGCGATGGCGACCGTGAGGAAGGCGTCGAGGACGCGGACGGATACCACGAGCGGCCGGAGAAGCGTTTGGAGAGCGACTTGTTGACGGAAGGCCGCTGACTCGAAGCCGGCGTCGTGGCAGCAGAGGAAACCGTCCTGTCGGAGTCTACGCTGGTCCCAGACTCCCGCGTAGTGGAATGTACTGTAGAGAGACTGCTACTGCTGCGTGTACTGTCTGTCTGCCGCAGCTTACTCGTCTCCGGTAATTTTGTCGTTTGCAGTTTTGCGGCAATCTCCTGAGCTTTGATAGGAGCAGCTCGCTGGCCACTGTCCTCTGGCGTACTCCATCCAGATGTGTCCGGAGCCGAAGCCTCAGAAGGTGAAATATCTACCGTTTCGTCGTCCGACTCTGCGATATAGTCGCGCTTCGTGAGGCCGTTGACCTTGACCACAGTATGACCACCATAGCCGTGATCTTTGGCCTCTGGTATGTAGGTGTAGGAGGCTGCGCGCGGAAGATAGACCTCGTTTTTGCGTTCCGAAGTGACAGTCCCATTGTATACATTACCACTTGCTTGCGCCGTACTCCCTGATCGCCCTGTTCTTTCCTCGCTGCTCAATACGCCATGTTGGCCACGATTGGCTCCAGTGGCCATTCCCCCGGGCCGGCTGAAGTTGACAGGCTCCGTTATTACAGCCATGCTGGACGCTCCCAAGTCGCTGTCTTGTACTGAAATACGCAGTATTGTACCACAGACCGGACTTTGTCCCTGCTCCTCTTCCGCATTAACAGTCCATATTCAATTCGTCCAAGCGAGTGACTGCGCTCAAGATGAGCTGCAGAAGACGATGGCGCACGGCGGTCTGTCGCAGGGCTCGCGGTAGGTGGTCTCACTGGTCTCGTGTATGTCTGTGTATGTCTGAGTCGGTCTCGATCGGTCTCGTGTATCGTCCTCCTCTATGCACACCGGGGACTGCTGGGGTGTCGTCACGGTCTCCGCGAGACACTCGGACTCGTGATGCTGCTGCTGCTGATGCCGATACTGATTCCCTTTTCGCTAAGCCTTCAGGCAAGGTAGTACTGCACCGCGGACCAGCCTTGTGCGATAGATGGGCTCTGTCTGTGCCTCTGCCTCTGAACAACACCCACGAAACAACAAAACAACAAAAGTCGTGCGGACGAGGTCGAGGGTCGAGTAAAAGACGCGCAAACCGTCCGAGGCGGCTATTAGGGTGTCGGTCAATTCCGATTCTCCGGACCCGCCTTTTCATCTGTTGCTGGCGAACTAGTCTTAATGTGTTAGTTCTAGTGGTCGCTAGCGTTTCATATAATGTAGCTGGGCTATTTCGGGGATATTACACCAAAGCTGTGTTTAATTGCAGCCCCTACAGTACTTGGCCACGAATAGAGGAAGAGGATACATCATACATGTAGTTCTATCCGAGGGAGTTCTATATGTAGTTCAGCAACATATCAATCACACTGTCCGCCACCAACGCCTCATCGTCAACGCGTCTTTCCCGATATCCTTGGCCCTGACGGTGCAGATACAACTTCACAAGCAGCCTCGCGGCCTGGTGTAGAACTAGTTCTATAGTGTTCTCGCGGCAGACCGCGCGGCTGGCTTATCGCGGCTGGGCCCTTGCGATGGCGTGCATAGCGTGCATGGAAGATCTGCACGTGAATCCTGCCGATGAGGCCAAGCATTTGATGGTTACACAAAACGTTAAGCTGTAACGCTGCTGATGTCACATTGTCACAGGCATTGCACGAGCCAGGGACATGGCGACGACTTCGAACGAGGAGGACTGGTATCTGGATGGAGTGCAGTACCGTCTGCAATGAATAGCCGATGGAGTGGCCAGAGAGGCTGAGCATTACTACATCGTCCCAAATCCTAATGTACATACCTCCTACTCCTAGGTGACCTTGAAAGTCCACGATGTGGAAACAGGATCATTCCTGCAGCCTCACGAGAACGACTTCTCAGCAGAATCACAAGGCCCAGTCTTATATATGCAGCTATTCTGCTGCGAATAGTAGCGGCCTGCCGATAGGCCACTTCTGTCTCGTCGGGACAGAAACGCAAAGTGCCGCGCGTGCTGTGCTGTTGGTGCTGTACATAGTCCTACCGGGTCCATGCTTTACTACGTAGCATCATTGCAAGGATTCCAGTGCTCGGCGTCGGCTCCGAAAAACTAGAGGCCCTACCTAGGCTATACTCACCAGGGGTTCTCTATGAGAACTGACGGAAGAGCCTGGTCGTCCTGTGCAATACCCCGCGCTTGTGCCATGCGGGTGAGAGATACACACGCATTCTCAGTGCCCTATTCGCAGGACTCGTTCAGTGATTCCAGTCCTGCAGCTGGCGTCAATCCCGGCAGCAAGTCTTTCAGCGCTTGATGCTTCTTCAATGTGTGACGGCAGTCTGTGCAGAGAGTGCCTGGATACGAGAGCTGTGCTCGTAGTCAAATGCCTTCAGTAAACCAACCAGATGAGCAGCGGCTGCTAGCACGACCAGCACATGGAAGATCTGGTGAGAGCTCCCAAACAGATCGTACTTTCCAGGGTTCCAACGTTCGGGTACACGAGACTTTGTGTAATATTAGCCTACATCATCTCATCAGCATGCCACCAACATGACTTACCGCATAGATTATAGCTCCCGCAATATATAAGACGCCCATGCTCACAAGCCACGTAAGACCGATCTGCCTCTCCATCTGATCCAGTCCGTACAGCTTCAGGCCATGCAAGACGGGAATGACTGCACTCAGGCCCATCATGATGAACATGATAGCCCGGAATGGTCGCCATGCGGAGCTTCGGAATTTCGGATGCATGACGACGACAAATGTGCCTGCACCGATTGTTGAGATCTGCAACATTGGTTAGAACAGGCGCCAGAGCTCCCAGGAGACATCAAACCTGGAACCTACCATTGACCAATACACTTGAATGAGCTTTGGGTCAGCCGCAAAGCCATAATAGATACTTGGTATGAAAGAACCCCAGATCAGGAAAATGATTCCGATGTAATCCAGCCTGTTTCCAAATTTCTGCACAGCCGCCGAATGATTCGAGATGGTATGAAACGTCGCACTCATGCCCAGACAGGCAAAAGCACCCGCGAAGAAGCACGAGAACACGAGAACATCTTGCGAAGTGGCTTGATCAAATCTTGGCTTCACAGCGAAAAGGATTCCGGAAGCTGAGAGCACCGCAGCAACAGCACCAAGCAGATGGGTCCAGATGTTGACGCTCTCATTATGGAGATATCCGATGCTGGCAGCGGACTTGGCATATGAATTTGAGGCGGGCCGGTATCCGGAAATTATGTAGTGGTTGTCTTGTTGCCAGTCTTGGATCTGATGCCAGGCTACGGTCAATGCCGATTCGATGTTGTGCTCTGCTTTGTGTAAGACCGTGTCATCGTCTCTACTTGTAGGCTCTTTCTCGCAAGCCATAGCAATGGTTGGTTTCTTATCCATGACTGTAGTTTGGTGTAAGTTGGAGAGATGAGTAGTCAGTAGGTCAGGTAGGAAGGGAGAAAGAGACCGACAAGCACTCTATATCCACTGCGAAGGTAAACACGGGCAAACGAGCAAGCCGCTTGGCAGTGTCGAAAGCGAGAACGAGTGAATCAATAGGCCGCCTACAATTTAACTCAGTCCTGACTCAAATGCTCAGGAATCCAAAGGTAAGGACGGACGTCTTCAAGGCACGTCACTTCTCTGGATGCGGTACATACATGTACATGTACATCCACAACCACAATGCACTTAGGTTGTTACGTTGAACTCACCGCTCGCTATCGCACGCTGGACTTCGACGTTACATATACTCACGGCCGTACGGCTCAATCTGGATCCCGCGGCGCTCCGACACCCTCATCGTCTGATGTCCAACTCCGCACGACCGCCTCCCAGACGCGGCGCCTCGGGAGCATGGAATCGACTCAAGCCTGGTGGTCCTACTGACCCCCTCGACGTGTATGGTCTTCCCTCAAAGGGAGAGATGAGGTGCTTACCCATGGCTTGAGGCACAAATGTTACTTGCTGACCAAGTCATGGAGATTGCACGACCACAAAGCACAGGAAACCTATTACACCAGGATTGTCGAGAGATACATGAAGTTCTGCGCGACATCTGGCGGGACTGACGATTTGGGAGCTGCATTTGCATCGCTGTCCACCCAAGAGACCAATTTGACTTCCATTGTCGGACAACATGGTAGCAACAAGAGGCCACCACTCTCACATCGGCCGTCCGATACAGTCCGTTCGAGTGATCTACCCAACATCCTGTTGGCCATGCGAAAACTCCGCGAAGGTATTCTGGGTTCTCGTCGGAGAGATCACTTTGCGCAAAGAACGTACATGTTTATCATCCACGCCAGCATTTTGACCAAGTCCTGGGAGTCTTACCTTCCTGCTTTACAGTACCTGCTCGGGACGATCCACAAATACACTCCGCTTTCTGTTCCAGAGCAGCAAGAATTCTCCAGCTATCATATTTTAGATCTGGCTTGTCGGCAGAACGAGCTTTTGGACGCGTTTGCAGCAAGATTGACATTCAAGAATCGAGACCGAAGAGTGGCAACAGTCTTGCAGGCCATTGTGCATGATGATTGGGTCAAGTATTGGAGGACAAAGAGAGCTGTAGATGGGTATCAGAGAGCCATTCTGGAATTTGCGGTCGACAGGATGAGACTGCATGCTTTGAAATGTCTGGGCAGAGGCTACATGAGTGCTGACAAGGCGTACGTGGAACGGAGTGGAGACAAGAGCTGGGAAGAGCTTGTCAAATGCGGTGTCGGTTGGCAGTTGCAAGAGGCTGGGAGCGTCATCATCAGAAAGGCAAAGTCGAAGTGAATGTGGCAGTTCAACTTCGACTTGAGCAGTGCAGTTGTGCGTCTGATCTGGCTGTTCTCTGTGAGAGTCGAGAATCACCACGTGTGGCTGAAACGCCACGTCTGCGCTATTCTCCTCCTTTCGCAACAATACCATCGATGTGGATGACAAGGTGAAGTCGAAGCCGTTGCGACGTATGAAAATCCTTGCCTCGTTCTCGAGTCCAAACTTTGCATGCCACCCATGATGCTAAAGACACCCCACAGCTGGGACACGATACGGGAACGCGCACTCCACGAGAGGCGGGCGAAATGCATCCAGACTTTGATCCAGTGGTAGCGCTGGTTTCCAGGTCAGGAAGAGCTGAAATGCAGGTAGAGTTACCTAGTCATGATGGGTATCCGCAGGGCATGAGGCACCATTTTGGCTGCAATTAACGACTGTCAACTGATACCTTCATTCATTTTCCGTGCTACTTCACGGAGGTATTGAAGGATGGATTGAATTGTTCTGGACTTTTCGCCAAGATGCCGCTAGGCCTTTAATGGGCAAATCGTGACCAATGTTGTTTCTAGGTAGGTAGGTAGTTCTCTCACTTCTATGCATCCCTATGCCTGCCACAGCTACCACGATACCTGATAGATCCGAAGCGAAAAGTCGCATAGAAAAGGTCAGAATTGATTCTCGGCAGACAGGAGAGGGGTTCCGTCTACATTTACCGTCAACTACCTTGCCTACCCCCAGTTCTATCCAAACGCGAACTATTTTACAGGAGAAACACCGACATGACACCTCGAGCTCTTGACGATATTCGATGTACCGAGACCTCGCGCGCATCCTTACCTCAGGCTGTTCTAGTCTCTTCTGGAGCCGAGACCTTCTATTCTAGTCTGTGCTCTTGCACGTATCTGTGAGTGCCGCACGCAATTTCATCGGCAAAGCTGTCTCGCAGACTCGCTCTAATGATCTCCGCAAAGTCTATTGTTCCTACCACCTACTCCCCACATATCAAGTCGGCTACACGATGGAGTCATCTCATCAAAAGGCCTTTCACTGGACTGGACTCATCAGACTTGCTCGCTCGTCAATCCTAGGCTGCAGGTACAAGATTCTATAGGGCTAAGCCCTAGGCCGAAGGCCGATGAATTGTATGCCTAAGCATCGATTCAGTGAACCACAGGCCTCCTTGGCCGCAGATCTACCTAATTTCTGGACCATGTTGTTATTCCTGCGACAACCGACAATAATCCAGCACTGCGAGCGGGACAAATCGTCGGCATCGCCATGTCCAACGCCTCGTCGCTCGTCTGGTCGAACCCTCATCTTCTCGGTGCGTCGCTAGTTGAGCGGCATCGGCTTACATATCCCTAGCGAATATGAGTGGAGCAGCGCCGCGCCATAAACCTCCAACCGAGAGCCACCTGCACGAAGCCACTGCGTTGTCTTATTCTAGTGATGCTCAGCGCCGAGGGCGATGCTTCGAAAGAAGCTTCCTGGACGTCACCTGGTGCTGGTATAACAGCTGGATATGATGGAAACAGGTCTGTCTGTCACTGGTTCCTCCAGGAACGCATTACTGACTTTGCCTCCACGACCAGTGAGACGCTCCGCATATTCATCGTCTTCTTTCTGGGCCTGGGAATCTACAATGGGTTCGTAATCGTCGCTGGAGCTCTTTTCTACTTCAAGCACTACCGCGGCTTGTATTTCTGGTCCTTGGTGAGCGCTGGATCGGGCATTATTCCTTACTGTCTAGGTTTTCTGATCAAATTCATGAACATTGTCACTGGCAAGAGGATATGGATTGCGGCTGTGCTCGTCACCATAGGTGAGTTCGGAACCCACTATTTGATTGAGTCTTGTATATGCTGCCGCTTCGGAACATGGCCAGTTTGAAACTTGAGCGTAGACGAAAGCTGATCCTTCGCCTCCTAGGATGGTATCCCATGATCACAGGCCAGGCAGTCGTTCTATGGTCAAGACTACACCTTATCGTGTCTGGCCAGAGAGGCGACAGAATTCTCCAATGGACTAAATACATGATCATCACGAACGTTCTGATCTTACATTTGCCGACATCGATAATGGCCGCCGGCGCCCAAGGTACAATACACACCACAACTTTCGCGCGGGGGTACAACATCATCGAAAAGGTATGCATGCTCACACATTGTCGTGACGATAACACTGTTGCTGATGTTTACTCAAGGTCCAAATGGTCGGCTTCTTTCTCCAAGAAACGATCTTATCGTCCATCTACATTACAGAAACCATTCATCTCCTCCGCAACTCATCGCAAGCCGGCGGACGACAACAACGAATGATCATGCTGCAACTCATCGCCATCAATGTGACAATCATCTCAATGGATCTCGTATTACTGGGCGTAGAAGCTGCGTCCCTCTACATCCTCCAGATTCTGCTCAAAGGTCTCGTTTACTCGATCAAGCTCAAACTTGAATTCGCCATCCTCGGCAGACTGGTGTCCATCGTTCCCGATGGATCAACTGGTCCACTGAATTTCATCACCTCCAAAGACAACATGCAAGTTCCAATTGAGGAAATTGTGGACTTTGGCAAGATCAATACTGATATCACTCATCCGGCCGCGCCGACGATGGGCGGCGGCAGGCTGCGAAACAATAGCGAGCTGGATATCGAAATTGCACGATTCGAGCATGTGGAGAAGGGCAGTCTCTGGTCCGAAAGTGGTGCTCGTCAGCATGCGCGGTATGCTGATGATGGGCTGCAGAAAATGTAGCTCGACAGCAATAGCCCAAAAGTTGTATTTTCGAATTGGCCGTACGCTTCACGTCAGGCAAGTGTCGTTGCGCCATGTGCAAATGTGAAAATGTGGGTCCCTTGAGTCTCCAATCATGGATGGCACTACCTTGTTCTCGCATCTGGGATGCGCTCTACTGATACATGCCGCAAGATCGCAACAATCGCAAAACACCAGACGCCTTGCTGTAACCACAAAACCATGCATTCGCTTCTATTTTCCCTATTCGCCAGCGAGAGACGCGTACTCCACGTCGCCTTGTCCAGGCGGCGGAGCCACAGCTGCCAGACTGTCAACGTCCTCGCCTGACGCATTCGCAGCAGATCCTGCAATAGCTTTCCTGCCTGCAGATCCAGCGATAGCCTTGGCTGCCGAGGCTGTTTGCCTGCCTGCTCTTGCGTTCTCCATCCTCTGGTCACGGTCCATACTGTCCAACGGCTTAGGCTTTCCCCACTGGACTCTCAATGGTACGCCCTTCACCACAGCCCGACCTTGAAAGGCCTTTGCCGCCTTCTCTGCTCCCTCGCGATCCATATAGTTCACGAAGGCACAATGCGAACGATGACTGCAGACTAGTGACCGCAACGCGCCATGTTGTGTGAAAGTTTCCCTGATAGCGTGCTCGGGCAGATCGTCTTCGACTCCAGTCACAAACAAACTTGTAATGTTCTTGTCTGCAGGTGGCGCAACGTCTTGTGGTTTGGGCGGCAGAGCAGCTCCGGATGGAAAGCCCTTTCCACCTCTCCCACCGCCTCTTCCACCACCTCTTCCACCTCTTCCACCTGCTGCGGCGCCGCCCCTCGTAGTAGACGGTCCATATGCCGAGCCGTATGCCGATTTGCCTCTCGAGTCCTGCGTCCTGATCGGTCCAGTCTTGTGTCCTTCTCCGCCTTCTAGCAATTTTTGGCCACCTTCCTCTTGCCCCTCCGCTTCGAGTCTCCTCTGCTTTTTGTAGTACGGTTCCGAATTTGCCAACCGCCTCAGCAATTCCCTTCCCTTTTCCTCCGTCTTGCTGTATCCCTCCAACCCTCTTCCCTCCTCAATCTCTTTCTCATTATTTTGCGCAAAGTACTCTCGATTGATCTCCGATTGCGGCCCCGGCGCCACCATCTTCAGCGCAGCATCTCGAATCGTGATGGGCAGTCCAAAGCTGAGATCAAGCATGCAGCACTGACAACAATTCTTCAGTCGCGCGCATGTGAGGCAGATTCCGGTTCGCTTTTGGCGTGCAGTGCGATCGGCTTTCCAGCGGAACACGGTGAAGGGCCGTGTGCAGAGTTTGCAGGCTTCGCCGTAGTCTTCCTTTAGCATTTGGACGTAAGGGTTGTCGGACAGGCATTTTTCGCAGACGGAAGGGAGGTCAGTGGTTTCCCAGCCGGACCGGTTCAGGTCTTGCTTGATCTGTAGGGTGTTAGTCAGGACTGTATGAAAGTGCAAGGCAAAGAAGACTCACTTGTGGTGGCATCTCGACAGAGCCTTCGCGGTGCTACGCGGGTGGCGCACCTGTCTCCTGGCTGCTGGATGAGTCGAGGTACAGGTTCCAAGGAGCCAGTCGGAGTGGGAGGAAAGAGGAGCGTTGGTCGTGGTGCTGGTGCTGGTGCTGGTGGCGGTATACATGTAAGGTATCTGAATCTCAGGTCGTCGACGTGCTCACAAATCTTATCTATCTTCACGTGACTGTTAGATCGGCTAGTAGTCACGTCCGACAGGCGCGCTAAGTGGACCCCTGCTCGAATAATGTTAAGTGTTGTCTGAGCTTGGTTTGTCGTACGATGGCCATTGGGAGCAGAGGCATTTATCTACTAAAAGGCGACCTCTTGCATCTCTCCCACCACCACCACCACCGACACCATCACCACCCTCGAGACTCACTTTACACCACATACCACTCTATACTCACTGTCCGCCTCGGAACGGACTCTTGCTACTACCACCACCTGAATTCGCAATGGCTGGCTCTCAACTCGAAAAGGAAGACAAGGAGCGTGATGCCCAGTTCAAGCAAGCCATGCACGGCAAAACTGGCGAAGGGCGAGGCGGTTTGATCGCCGCAATGGGCAAGAACAAGGAAGCCCAAAAGGCTGCCGTCGACGAATACTTCAAGCACTGGGACAACAAGACCTCCGCGGACGAAACAGAGGAGACACGTAAAGCTCGCCGCGACGAGTACGCGACCCTCACGCGCCATTACTACAACCTCGCTACCGATCTCTACGAATACGGATGGTCGCAGTCTTTCCACTTTTGTCGCTTCTCCACCGGCGAGCCATTCAGACAAGCAATCGCGCGACACGAGCACTACCTCGCCTTGAAGATGAACCTTCAGGAGAATCAGAAAGTGTTGGATGTGGGATGTGGTGTCGGCGGACCTGCTCGCGAAATCTGCAAATTCTCGGGCGCGAACATTACCGGCCTGAACAACAACGACTACCAGATCGAGCGTGCAACGCAATATGCGAAAAAGGAGGGATTGGCACACAAGCTGAACTATGTCAAAGGCGACTTCATGCAAATGTCTTTCGAGGACAACTCATTCGATGCCGTTTACGCCATCGAAGCGACTGTACACGCTCCCTCTCTCGAGGGCATTTACAGCGAGATCTTCCGCGTCCTCAAGCCAGGCGGTGTGTTTGGAGTGTATGAGTGGTTGATGACGGATGCATACGACAACAACAACCCCAAACATCGCGAGATTCGTTTGGGAATTGAGCAGGGAGATGGTATATCGAACATGGAAAAGATTGAAGTTGCACTTGCGGCGATGAAGGCTGCTGGCTTCGAGTTGGAGCTGAACGAGGATTTGGCTGACAGGCCTGACGAGTACCCCTGGTACTGGCCCTTGTCGGGAGAATTGAAGTACATGCAGAGCATTTGGGACTTTCCTACGCTGGTGCGCATGACGAAGATTGGTCGTGGTATCGTACACAAGTTTGTGGGTGTGCTAGAGAAGATCCAATTGGCACCTCAAGGCACGCAAAAGACTGCCGACTCGCTTGCCGTGGCTGCGGACTGCTTGGTCGCTGGTGGTCGTGAAAAGCTGTTTACACCCATGTATCTCATGGTTGGACGCAAACCAGCGAAGAAATGAAGTGGCATAAAGTTGGTATTTTCTTTGGGAACCTTTTTGGGTCCGGAATCTGTACGGGCTTCGCATTGGGATTGGTGTTCACCTACGCTGTGCATGTGGGCTTATAGTAATGTACGAGACATCTTGTGAGCTGATCTCGACAGCCTCCGATTTTATAACACTTCTATCGTTATCGATCTCAATGCGTTCAGTGCATTGGCGGATTGAAGCTCACCAACCAAGTCGAGAGGATACAGACTGGCTTGCTAACACCAATTCTACTTCAAACTGATGATCTCGGTCTCAACGCATCAGCTATCCTGTCAAAGTGGCACGATTCGATACTTGATATGTATTCACGTGTTTGCTATCGCCAAGAACGCGTCTCACGCCGGGGGTCCTTCCTCCTGCCCAGCCTGGCTTCCACCAAGTCTACTTTCTGTACTCGGATATACACATTGCACATACGCAGGTATCTTCGCTACTTCTTTCTTCGGCGGAGTCGTTTTCAACCTGGGCCCTAACGGCCGCCGACTCTGGTGGTGGTTGTTGTCACTCATTGCCTTTTCCTCGTCAAGCGGCGGTAAAGGCGGTGTCCACGTCCTCCAGCTCTCATCTGTACTCACAGAACATTCCGAGACGGAAATTTCTGGCAGTTTGTATTGGTCTGATGGCCATGGTGTCGGTAGTTCTATCGGTGGAGACTGTGGTCCAGTGAAGGAGCATTCCGTAGTTTCGTCGACATCACAACATCTTGGCCAGATGCCTTTGAGCAGGACTTTAAAGGACGATGCGGAGCTGCACAGAATCGCGACGTGGATTTCGACTTGTGCGAAGATGCCGCCGAGAACGAGGTTGTAGTAGATGTCGTTGGAGTCGATTGCGTCCCAGATGTAGAAGCAACGAAGAGAGCCGGCTGTGGAGAGATTATATGTCAGTTGCATTTCATTATTCGAGACGAAGTAGTTGGATCAGCCTACCAGCAATGGAGAGAAAAGCTAGTGCAAATAATGTCCCCCCCGCGAGCTTCTTTTTGGTAGGTAGCTTCAGACCATGCAGCATCCATAGTGGTATAACGAAAATTGCGGTATCGATTACGGTGATGATTACACCAGTGACGTTGAAGAGTAGCTGGAGTTGCGCCTGGCTCAAGCAGTGATCTGCGTTCGCGGCGCCAATAGAAATGCACGAGAGAGACTGCATAGTGAAGAAAGTGATGTTCTGGGCCGCCACGACGAACATGAGAATGTAAACTGTCGCTCTCATCGAAGTTCCCTGGTCCAGCCGGTAGTAGAGCACTAAGAAGGAAGTCTTGACCAGAAGCTGGGCCACGGTGTATAAGAATATGCAAGCAAAGGTGATCTTTCGGAGCACTTCGAGCTCATCTTCTGCGATTTGCCAGGCGTGTTTTCCGAAGCCATGATGTGCTCCAACAACGGCGGTCGCTGATAAGCCGACAGCTGTTATTGTGCCCATGAGTACAAGTACTGTGAGGGATTAGCGGTAGCTACTCAGACCCTCCTTCGATCGTTACAGGTTCGTACCATCATCTGCGAACATCTTTCGCAAGATAGCGAGGCGGGAGTATATCCGCAAGCTGATCCCAAGCAGAGAAACCAGTATAAGCATAAAAGAGACAACGACGATAAGGGCTGGCCGGCTGCCATTGTGTACGGAGAATGTTGTCGGCTGTAAAGTCGCCTCCATCGAACAAATAGAAGCGCGAAGTGCAAAGAAGATGAATGAAAGAACGTGAAAAGCGAGGGCCCGCGGTTCAGTCGCGGTCCCACCTGGGGATGAAGTTGGTGTCACAGAACATATACCAGCCAAACAACGTGGTCAAGGAAAACATAGCAGAAGGCAAATGAAACATGTTAGTTCTAGCAGAAAGGCTCCAAGGCGATGGAGGCGCGGTCAGCTGTTCGTTGATGCACGACGTCTCTTCTGTTTTACGGTTCTTTTCCAGGTTGATCCGACCAGGGCAACCAGTGCGGAAAGCGGCTCTCTGGGTGTGGTACACAGATGTATGTATTGTAGCGTGTTGTAGCGGGAGAGAAGTAAGGAATCTCAGACTCTTGTGGTGCAGTGTACTAGTCAGGAACACGTTTCGGCGACTCGTGGTTCGGCAGTTCGTGGTTGTTATGCAGGAACGATATGTACATGTATCGTATATGTAGTGTCGGGTACACAGATAGGGCTTGGACAGCCCGAGCGCCAGGCCATACGTCTTCTATCGTGAACGCGGCGACTTCACTTCCTTGAGATGGTGATGCTTGCGGTGGATGCGGAGTGGCGTCTGCAGTACATGTAGTAGTGATGCATCTGATGTGAAGGGTGTGCACTAGGTACTGGAGATGGAGGTAGAGGTAAGCAGGGTTCCGGTGTCGGCCAAGCACAAACCTTGCGGGCAATTGAGCTACGTTTGGCGAGGCAGACCTGGTCGAGTCCTTCTTCCTCTTCCGTTGCCACACTAGAACTATCACACTATCGTAAGATGGCATCCGACATGCGCCTAACCGGACTACTCGTGATCTGTCTGCGGTGCTTCTATCAATCGCCGCTCGGGATATGCACGACGACGACGACGACGATGGTGACATGAACTGTGCTGCCTCTCCAAGGGGTCGTCATGCATATTTGACAGAAGCCATCCAACGGTTCCGATCGAACGGGCCCCATTCGACCTCGTATAGAGGAGGGGTCTTGACGAGAAAAACGTCGAAACATCCCCAGCGATCTTGGCCCTTCCAAGCGTGCAAGAGAGCAGGAAAGCGTGCAAGTGGCGACAGATTCGTAGACTGATCTTGAAACTCGTGGTGGAGCTTAAGGCTGCCAAGAGCTTCAAAAGCGCATCTGAGCAGGCTACTTCAAACAGTGTAAGCACAATGTTCGAAGATATGCTCGAGGCAATCTACGAGTCGCCAAGTCTACACAATGCTCTGAATTGAACATGGGACGGAAGTGATGTGAGCAAGGTGCACCGATCTGTATGTCGAAGGATTTTATGATTCCATGTTGTTGTGGTGTGATGGTGGTTGTTGTTGTTGTTTGGAGTGCCTCGGAGGCGTGTTCAGCTTAAGGATTTTCAGCATGCCCCATTCCGCCAAGTGATGTCGTATCCTGAACCATACCATTCAGCTTGAAGGTAGTGAGATGCAGTGCGATACTTGTGGCTCGATTAGTGCAGATCGATACCAAACAGCTCTATAAAGAGTAGCGCTCGAACACGTTCTTTCGCTCTCAACTGCAAGAACTCCACTTCACTTCCTCCTCATCTCCTCATCCAAAATCATGCCCTTCGCCTCCTCGCCTCCACCTCTCCAGTCATTAGTCCAAACATGATCAGCCTCTTGCCTCTTCTCCGGCCAAGCCCACCTCCCTCTCAACTCCTTTCCGAGTTCGTCTCGATCTCTCTGCTGTATAACATCCACAATCCTCTCGCCAATAATCGGTAAGAACTTATATCCATGTCCAGATCCTCCGGTTGCGACGAAAAGCCCTCGATACTTTGGATGATATGTGATGAGCCAGTCTCCAGTGGGAGTATCAGTATACCAGCATATACGCGTGTTAGTAAAGGGGCGATCGCCTAGACGGGGTATAGCGGCGCGCAGGAAGTCTCTACACGCAGCTTTGCCCTCTTCTGGGATGTCCATGTCGGGGTCGTCGAGTTTGGTTCGAGGGAGGGAAACTGTAATTTCTTCGTTGGGCTTCTCTGGATGTGAAACTGTGACAAAGTTCGCATATCCATATCCGTGTCTTGCGATTTTGAGCTTGTTCTCTGTGGGTGGAATGATGAAGAGGCCATCGTCCTCACGAAGGACTACTGGCTGACCGGGTTGAGATAGCTTGGCTTGCTCTTCGGATGTGATATCGATGTACGTGAGGACTTGTCCTGTGGCCGAGCAGATACCTCTCGTGTCAATAAGTTTGGGGGTCCAGGCTCCTGTTGCGAGAATGGTCAGGTCTGCTGTGAGGTGGGAGCCGTCTGCGAGCTCAACGCCGAGAACTTCGTTGCCGCCCTTGAAGAGGAGGCGGGAGACTTCTGAGGTCTTGAAGTGTACACGGTTGAGCGCATCGACCTTCTTTCTCATATACTTGACACCGTTCTCAGCGTGGGCCCAGCCAGAGGTCCAATTCACGTAGCCACGGCCTCCAACAAAGCCACCCATGGTGCCCATCACTTTACGGGCGTCTGTTTCGTTGTCAAAGACGGTTACCTCTTTGCCGATTCGGAGACCTAGCTTTTCAGTAACGTTTGTGAGTGCTCCCTGGAGGAAAGTCTCTGCACTTTCCCCCGTGCCGTTGGAGACGAGGCAGAGGCCTGACTGCGTAAAACGGCCTTGTTCACCAAACTCAGCTTTCCAGTAAGGCATGGCTTCTTCCATCAGCTTGGCATATACCAGATCTTCATAGTCGGCTCGAATGATTCTCGAGCTGTCAATGGATGAGCCATCTTGAGCAGGAAAGTCTGTTCGTTCGAGGACAGTGATTCTGGTATTGCAGAACTCTCGTCTCTGTGCCAAAGCATAAGCTGTGCCTAGGCCAAAGACACCAGCTCCAACGATGAGTATATCTTTTGGGACAGTCTGTGCAGGGCTCAGATGAGCAGAGATCTGCTGGGCACGATCCATGACTTGAGGGCGGCGCTAGATGGATAGGAGGTATGCGTGGAAAGGAGGGAGGAGGGAAAAGAGAGAGAGAGGGATGGAGGGTGACCTACAGGCGAAAAGGAAGAGCTCTAGCGCGCATTAGCGGCATGTGCTATATTCATGGCGCGAGAGTGAGGAATCTACTGTTGGGTCGACTGGAAGTCCCGTGGTGAGACTAGGAAATTTTGCCCGAAGACGGAGCGGAGCGGAGGCGGGAGGGCTCCAAGCCGATCTTCCTCCTCGTCGTGTTCTGTTGCATTCCTCTTCTTCTTTTTCTCCTTCACCAACGACAACAGTCTTGCTTGCGACTACTGATGCAGCGAGTAAACGTGACTCGACATGTAGTCGGCAGAGCATTCCAGGTTGGCGGCGTGAAGTCCTGTAGGGCGGCAGCACGTCGGGGTTTCGCCTCTGGCCAGCAACCGGCATCGAGGACACGCGATCGCAAGTCTGCAGCCATTCAGCAGCGCGTCAATCCATCCCCTTCTCCACCCCCGCCCCCAGGTCAGTCAGTGCCATGGCTTCAAGAGGATGGGGCGGCAGCAAAGAAAAAAGCCGTGAACTTCAAGGATCTGCCGCCGGGGAGTGTCGGCGCCGCGCTGCTTCTGGGAGCCATTGCATACTACTTGGGCGAGCTCTTCGTAGCAGCCAACAAGACATCTTCGAACCCGCACATCGCCGACATTGCCGAGCAAAAGGACGTCGCCGCGCGCTACGATGAGACAGCCGACAGCTTTGACAGCGAGGTGGGAATGTCGGAATGGTTAATGGGCGTCAACAAGATCCGCGGACAGCTCGCCTCCCGATGCACCGGCCATGTGCTCGAAGTCAGCTGTGGGACAGGCCGCAACTTGGGCTTTTACGATGTCATGCAAGGCGGCAAGGTGGACAGCTTGACCTTCGTCGATCTGAGTGCCCCCATGATTGATGTCTGCAAGCAGAAGTGGCAGGCGCTGTATGCTGAGTACAGGAAGCCCGGCTGGTTCAGCAGCAGTAGAGTCGTCAAGCCGGAGCTTACTCTCCGCTTTGCGCCCATTTCTGCATTGGGCGAGATGCCGCTTGCACCGACAGACCCGCCCAAGAAGTACGACACGATCATCCAGACTATGGGGCTGTGCAGTACAGACAAGCCAAAAGAGTTATTGGAGAACATGGTGCGATATCTTGACACTTCTAACCCCGACGCACGCATTCTGCTGCTCGAGCATGGGAGAAGCTATCGAATATGGTTGAACAAGATCCTGGACAACTCTGCCGAGAAACATGCTGAAATGCATGGATGTTGGTACAATCGTGATATTGGTGCCATCGTGCAAGATGTTGCAGATAGGACTGGCTTTGAAGTTTCGCGAGAGAGGAGAAAGCATCTGGGAACGACTTGGCTGTTCGAGCTGAAGCCAAAGGTCGTGACAGCTGCCTCGACCCCAGCATCAAGACCCACCGACCAGCCGATGACACAGCAGTCTCAAGGCGGGTGGCGCAGTTGGTTTGGCCTGACTTGAAAGAGTAGAAGCACTGCATCTACTTCACTCTCCGCCATTCCGAGGATATGCCCATGAACCCACGCCTCATCTCCTTGCACACGATATGTGCACAGCCCGATTTCATGACACACAGGTCAGTCATTGCTCGAGCTTGCTCCTTTCCACCTTCTTCATGATGATAAATCCACACTCCAAATATGTTTCAAGACGGGGCAGAGAGCCTCGCTCGTTGTTGATAACGGTTTCCAAGACTGATGAAGATTAACACATTCGACACCGCATTCCACATGATTTGAGAAAGCAGCGTGCTGATGTATTGTGCAGGGTGTATTCGCGCCAAGGTAGGATGTGGTTACCACCTGGACGTTGCTCAACTGGTGGAAAGCAAGGAAACCTCCACAATGCAGAACGACTTGCACTGTTCACGCAACCTAGCAGCCGCACCATTGTGCATAGTCTACACCACGATGCAAGCACCAGCAGTGAAGGCCGGCATTGCCGCTTGCTGTGGGGGTGCGGCATCATTCACTGTGCGTCTAGCCACGCAGTTTATACGAGCAGCATCTTACAGCACAAAAACAGTATTGACCAGACTCATCGCAATCCGTCGGCCCCAACCTACCACTCTCGCTGATATAACGCAAGCATACATTGACATCTTCACTCATACGCCTCAACTGTCAAGCCAGCATGAGGATCCTCATTGCCTCGACGTGCATAGCAGCCAGCTTCTGGTGCATCGTATTCGCACGCCCGCATAAAATGAAGAGCCTAGGACACTCTTCATCTTCGCTTCATGACGATACAACTAAACGATCGATACCGGCAATATCCACCACCACGTCCATTCAGACAGTAACAGTAACCATGCGGCCTGTTTCGATACAGCGACCGTTCCTCAAGAACACTCTCCGTGGCACACTCCCGCCCACGGAGACTTGCAGACCAGTATGTGAAAAAGCCTTTCCGAGTGGTCAATGTATCAAGACTGTCAACAGCTGCTCCCTACAGCACTCCCCTCTTTCAAGGATATGCAGCCGCGATCGCCTCATCGCTATCTTAGCGGCTGCGCTTGCTGCGAGTGTCGATTGGCGACTATCGCTTCTTCTGCTTTTGGCTGCAGCTCTACCAGGGCGGCTGTTTCCCGTGGTGGAGGCTTGAAGGACCCTGACGCCACTTTACTTGGTTGTAGATATTGGTTCAGCGGCTGCACCAGGAGGCTTTGGCACATTGTTTTGGTTCGTACTGCTGCTCATGTCAATCATCGTAGCAGTCTTCCTGAGGCCGGACATCCGAGTTTGATCCGAGTGTAACATCGTGCTTCAGCGTACCCAAGGTGTTCAAGTCCTGTCAACAGCTGCTCTCGCACGGGTGCCGGTCATAACATCGTTGCTTGCTCCAGCACCGGCCATCTACATTGACGCAATATTACCCAATTGTCGAATACGGTAGTAAATGAAACATGGCTTCGCTAGTGGTGACACTATATCATTACATCTGTCTGCAAGCTTCTCAGCGATTAGGTGGTTGAGCGTCTTTTTCCATACTTCTTGGACGATTATTCACTTTGAGAGTGCCAAATGGCGCTACAGGCTTGGTGAGGATTGCCAGAACTCGATATGACCAACGCCTCGGGAGTGCCATGTTGTGAGATTTATCCAGGATCGGGCCAGTGTTAGTATGTGTACAGCTGGAACCATGTACTCTACAGCCGAAAGAGTGCCGAGCACCATTGAGGATTGCAAGACGATGGACAAGAACGACCCGTGGGCATGTTTGTTACCACAATTTTAGTAAAGTGGACTACCGAATCATGTACCTGCCTTAGCACCCATCATCCTTCTCAGCATGAGAACCTCATGCTTCGTCACAAAAATCCCATTACCAGTTGGTCCGCCGTTCGCAGCGTCTTCCATGCCAGTATTCATAGCCTCGATGAGAGCTGTGACTTTTTCGGCTTCCCATTCGCCAGCGTCATTTGTCCAAAAGACACGACGGATGCCAACCTGATTCATGAATGCGACGCAACGATAGCATGGCCGAGAGGCGTGGATCTTATCCTTGTCGAAAGAGCAGTCGTGAGTGGAATCGCTTGCTGGCGGACGTGATGCGGAAGGAGACGGCTCGCGATTGATCAATTCGTCGTGAAGAGAGCCGGTACCAGAGCTACTGCTTGCAATCGAGAGGCCTGAAAGCCAAGCAGTGCTGGAGTACATCGCATCCTCTACTACAGTAGCATCGGCATCAACAAACCCAAGCTTTGCAGAAGCCTTGGGCTTGGGGGGCGTCTTGTGTGCCGAACCAGACCAGCCGATCCTAACAACATAGAGATCAGCGCCTCGCAGCCTGGGGTGTTGCTTTCGATCGTTGACCTGGACGTTGCTTTTGTGAGTACGACCAGTGGGTACCAAAACAGGAATTGTCGGCTTTCTCTCATCTGCAGCGGTGCTGCTAAGCCGCATTTTGCCAGACTGCACCGCATTAGTCACTCTGCTCGTCAAAGGCTCACTCTTGTTTGCACCTACCCGCTTATAGTCCTTTTTCGGCTTGGTGTGACGAGGAGCATCTCTTGAGTCGGACGCTGTGGCTGTAACTTCTTTCACATCATCATTCGTAATCGTAGAGTCATTCCCTCGTGCCACATTGCACTCGTGAGTTCCTGCAGAACACTTCTTTCCCGACTTAGACGCAGATGGCTGTCGCTGTGCAAAGTTCTGTTGCTTCTCCCCATACACGTCGTCCTGATACTCGTACCGGTACTGGTTCTTCTTCCCATTCTTCTTCTTCTCGTTCTTCCGGTTCTGATGATGTTTCTGACCACACACATGCTCGTGAAACGCCACACTCGAATTGGCTAAGGTCTGCGCGGACATATTGTCGTTGTCGTCCTCCCTGGCCTTGTTGTTGTTGCTTTTGTTCTCTAACTGCACCTGGTTGAGATGCGGAAGTTTCAAAACCGCACTCTTGAACCTGTAGCTTGCCAGTGCTGGCGGAGGTCTGGCAGACTGCCTTGACGTAGGCCTCGAGCACGGTGCGTCGTAGTCGAGCTTTACGTTTATCCGCACATGGTAGTTTGAAGCACGGTTTTTCGCGGGAGAAGGTCGTAGAGGACATCGTCGAAGAGGCATTGAGGGCAGAGTATATTGCCATCATCTCCGAATGCATCGAAAGTGGCTGATTGACCGAATGACCACCGCCTGA
Organism: Mycosphaerella sp. Ston1; assembly: GCA_000504405.2. Taxonomy (NCBI): domain Eukaryota; kingdom Fungi; phylum Ascomycota; class Dothideomycetes; order Mycosphaerellales; family Mycosphaerellaceae; genus Mycosphaerella; species Mycosphaerella sp. Ston1. The sequence continues at coordinate 108,463 of AWYF02001661.1, forward strand.
GTTGGTGCTCTCGAACGGAACAAAAGTGTCGCTTCTCTCGACCTGGTTCTGCTGCTGCTTTCCGGGCTTGTCACATTTCTGCTTGCCCTTCAGCTTCTTCTTCAGCTCAGCCATAGCAGCTCCGTCATAGCCGCCGTGAGCAATACGGCCGCTCTTCAGGGCGCCACCGTTGAAGCCTGGACGATAGTCGTTGTGACCATGTCCAATAACCTTTCCACCACGCACAATGATGGCGCCATGGCGATAGTGCAGAGGCGATTTTGCGGCCTGCTCGAGGCACAGAGACAAGTAGTTGTCGGTCTTCATGGTGACTGTTAGTCGTGGATTTCGATTGAAAGTGGTAGTGAGTTGGTTGTGGCGTACGTGAAGAGGGTGGTGGAAGCTGATTCGTGAGCTGGATCTGAGTGCGTGTGGAGGGTCAGTGTGCAGTACTTGATCTTGTTGATTGTGGTGATGGACGACGTGACGCGCGACGTGCAACTTAAATCGATGCCAAGAGAATGCCAAGCAATCGACACTTCACCAATACGCTGACTTCCATCCCTAACGTATAGGTACTTCGAATCAGCTTCAACCCTGAGCTCTGTAGGGTATCAGCTTCTCCATTCTACTTGATGTACCGGTTGATAGAGCCAGATTCAGCCCATCAAAGATTCTCATCTCCGTTCTGTTCTCGTGGCCAACGGTCGGTAGTAACGTGGCTTTCTTCACTGCCGGCCCGCCAGTGAGGGCCATGAGGTAGATTTCCGCATGCGTCCAGCTGTCTTGTCCATCGACCAAGCCGAGTGAGCCAGGTAGATCGCCCAAAAGCGCCCTTCTAAGCGCTGTGGGCGGCTCTCCGTGGGTGACAGATGTAATCCAGCGAAGCCATTGCGGTCATGTCAATTCTTCTAGTTGCACAACAGCCGATCTACGATTTCCCATTGATTCATTCACTTTGTGCTGTTATTGTACCCCCATTCACTGTCCGACTTACAACATACCCAATAAGCAGAAACACAAATGCAGGAGCATCTGAGACGCCAACCAACCAACACAGAGCATAGTAATGGAATCGCAACGGCGCGCGACACCAGAATTCTTTTCGCCTCCTCTAAGTCGTCGAGTCCGAGGATGAGGCCTTGAGAGTGCTGAAGGCCTTCGTGGTGCTTGCCGAGGCTGGAAGGAGTCCAGTAGGGGTCACTGTAATTGGAGAAGCTAGCCACGTAGTATCGTTTACTGTGGAGTTGCTGTTGGTATCTTCAGTGATATGAGTCGTGGCAATCGAGGAGATAATGCCACTGAGTGGTAGCGTTGTCACGAAGGTTGGCCGAAGCAGTCTTTGTCATGGACAGAATTGACGGCGGATCCCAGTCAGTTGGACAGTGATTGCTCCGTGTGGGTGAAAGTTGCGGTAGTAATTCTTGCTGCGGCAGGTCAAAAATGGTTATTCTTGTAAACGCGGTCGGCGTGGGAGGGAGCTGTTGATGCTGCCATGGAGGTGGCAATATCCTCCAAGCGGGTCACGGCGACAGCAGTAATAGTGGCGCAACGCATGCGGGTGTTGGTGGTGGTGGTGGTGGTGGGAGGAGTTGCGAAGAGATTGGTGAGATTTCAGGGGCTGCTTGAGGTTGAAGGTGCGGTGATGCTTATGAGGTTCCGTTGAGTGTTCTGGACGTTACCTACATGTAGGTAAGGTACGATGGGAGAGGGAAAAAGTCCGAGCATGGACTCGTGCTTGTTATGGTCGAACGCGTAGGTCGGCCGATGCCGTTAGCTTTGATGCGTCTCAGATCTACTCACTTGCCCGTGCTCCATCCGAGCAGTTCCACACGTACAGACACACAGACATTGTGCCTCCACCACCACGGTACTCTTCCGACTGCACTCTTCCTACTGCCCATATCATTACAATCTACTGGCGCAAGCGCATGATCATGGGCTGTAGCAGGTCCGAGTCGCCAGAGCAGCTGGTCAGTCGCTGACAGTACAAGCAAAGCCTGTCGCCAGTGAGAGTACGCTCGAGTAGCAGTCATTCGCGCCATATTCGCGCAGCACACACTCAACAGTCCAATCAAGGCTTAGAGTATCACCTTACCAAACTGAGGGCGCTTGACCGACCGAGAAGTGAAACTGGACTCGGCTGCCGACATCATCAAAACCGATTGCAATGGCGAAGAGTGGACCCAGGACCGAAGAGGATGGAACTGAAGCTGGCGCAAAAGCAATCATTACTACGCAAGCGGTCGCTGGCGACACCATCTGAGCCACAGCGGAGCGAGGCGAGAACTGTAGAACAGCCACTGTCTCCAAGGGCCCAAGGGTGCAAGAAACGGCCGATGTGAACGTTGAGATTGTTGCCCCATTTCGTGGTCCCTCTGGAAAGCCACGCGGTTCTGTGTTCATCAAGGACACAGCTGGATCCAGTGAAAATGTGATTTCGCGCAGCATTGAGACCTCTTGTGCCGCCCAATGACCCATCGGAGCTCGTCCGGACTCGCATGGCCGCCCACTCTGAAAACCGAGAAGTAGCGCAACGTCTCACGTAACTTTTGACGCCAGCTGTGAAGATGTATCAAGATATGATGGCGGCCAACCCCAGAACACACCAAGCAAGCGCGAGCTTTTTCAATCAGGTGCAATCCTTTCCAATCCAGCGAGGGATAACTTTGTCATCACCCAAGTCGCTTCAAGACTGACAAATTCATGGTGCTACAACGACACGCGTGAGCAACATACAGCAAGATCTCGGCACCATTCAAATTGCGGGCTCGACAGCAACACGACCTGAGGCTTCTCAGAGCAGTGCCATTGGGCGGTTACCCGATGGTGTTTGCAGATACTTGGGTACTCTGCACTGTGCGGCGACGTGAGCTGGCACGTTCCCAGTCAGGCTTATATCTGTAGCACCTGGAGCTACAATATTGCGGCAAGCGTCAAAGCGCAGAGAGTTGTGCTACTCGTCTTGGGATTGGGAGTTGAGCAGGTCATGGAGTCCTAGGAGAAAGTCCATTATGCGAACTGGTACTTCGACAACACCCGCCACCGGAGTTGCGCGGTGCGCTCACGCCGGGGCAGGTCCCTCAATGCCTAGGAACAAGTCCAATACGGAAAGGCTCTGAGTACCGTGACACAACAAGTCGTTCTGAATGGCGGCACCACAGCGATATTCGTCACTGCCCATTCGCAGAGCTGCTGAAGCGAGATTCCTCCTCCGTTCAGTGTTCCATACTTGCCAGCAGCCTCCGGAGCCGGAACACCTCAGATGCAGCCCGGAGCGAAGAGAGAAAGCCGTCACGGAAGATTGTGACATTCATGCGCCACAAGACTTAGCTCAGGAATACGAGGCTCGAGGGATGTCAGCTGTTACAATCGCGCGCCAGTTGTATCCGATCCTGTCAACCATGATGCAGTCCATCTTGCTCAATGTCTTGGAACCATATGCGCCACATTGGTAGAGAGATTTAGTGGCGAGAGTGTGAACACCGAGCGAGCCTCAGCAGGGGTGTTCAGCGCGAAGAAGATGCAGATATCTTCAACTGGAAGTAGCCAAGCTCAGACGGGAACTCTGAAAAGCCTCGTTGGTTGCATTTTGCTCTCTCATTCACAAGGTCATGAGTCTGGAGGGTCACCTGGAGTATCGGACGGTCTATGTGACCGCGTGCGATGAGGAAATTGTTACATTCCTTGGTGGACACGCGATAAGCGTGGCATGGCAAGGCAAGTTGTGCAGTACTCTCCAGAGTCTCATCCACTCGTTGACCGAGAAGTCCGCTGCTTCATCACTGATCTCGTGTCGTGGGAGCGGCTTCGGTGCCACTGTCTTCTGATCGCCGGCATCCGCTGTTTGCGATTCGAGTGTTGAGGCAAAATGTGCTCTTGCGACAAGCTTCTGCATACTATCATGCTGGGAGCTGTCGCCTACTCCATCGAGAATGTTCAGCTGCGTCTCGGGATCCAATGCACACGAAGCGTTCAAGGAGTATCGCCAGCTTTCTCGCAGCGTTTCTCAATTATTTCTTCAGCGCCTGGAGGCATGGCGCCGCCGAATCTGCCTAAACCACAGAGAGGAAACTGCGTGAAAGAGTGCAGCATCTCCATAAACAATAAAACCAAGCTTTTCAAGCATATGTGTTTCCTCGGTCACGTGAGGTACCACGGCATCGAAGGCGGCAACAGTGAGCTCGGCCTTGGCGCTCTCGAACTGGAGACACAGAACATGGAGTCGGCTTTCTATCAGGTGTCAAATGGGTTTTTCGCAGCGAACCTACAGTGGCACAGGTAACGCGCTGTGCGCGGAGAAGACAGGCAATGTGGGCCTAATTGACCACAAGATCCTCCAAAAAGTCCGTCATCTTCTTTTGTAGAGCCGACAACTGTGCCTCTGTAATTGGCACACTCCACTTGGCACCTCCAGCCGGCACTTTGGAGCTTTCGGCAGAATCCGGCACGATCAGTTTCTGATCCGTGCCGAAAAACGGAACACCCAGCCTCTTGAGTTCCAGTGCCATGGCTCTGTCCATATTCTCCTGCGCAGCATGGATCTTGAGATCGTACTCGTACAGCTCCTTCTCTTTCTTGGCCTCAGGTGTCTCGGTCTCCACTGGCTGCTGGTAGGAGTCTCCATTCAAGGCCTTCATGATCACGTTGGTCTTGGCCACTTCGAGGTGCCTCACAGACTGCATCTGCTTGAGGCGCTGTCTCTCCTTGTACCAATCCATCTCGTTGGTTCTCTTGTCCTTGATCATCTAGAATGTGTCAATGGGTTCTCTTGGCACGGGAAACAGTATGCCGGCTTACACGTCTGATGCTTGCAGCGAAGTCGGCATTTTGAGCAGATAGCTTATTGACACAGCGCAGAGCTTCCGGCCAGACTGTGATTGTGGCTGGATCGATATTGGGCCTCGGAGCCTGTGGCGGCTGCTGTGCGAGGCGCGGGTCGCGTGAAATGTGATGCACTCCTTCGCCACTCTGACAAGCCACCGCACCTGACACTGGATTGACATACTCTCCTTGAGGTCCGCCCTTGCTATACGCAGCGAGATTGGCGAGAATTGTCTGAAGATCAGGCAAAGCGGTGGTGTAATTTGAATCTGCCATTGTGCTGGAAGGGACGTTGTACGGCACTGCGGGCTGTAGAATATGATGTGCTTGTGACGGTATTCTCACAGACTCTTACTTCACTTCCGCGAGCACGACGACCCGAGACTCGCTGTTGGTGGCGTGAAAGAGGACAGAAGAGGAGAGCAGAGGAAAGGAGAGGAGAGGAAGCAGAGGCCGCCACAAGAGCTGAGGTTCTATCGGAAGAAACGTCGGGCCGAGTGAAATAGTTTAGGTCATCACGAAGTTCTTTCTCGTGAAGGAGAAGGACCAGTCCAGATCAGATCATACCTTACCTTACTCTCATACTCATGCTCGTTCATACAGCGACTCCAATGCATTGCACATAACACGTCCAAAACTCCCACCAGGCCATCTTTCTGTCGATATCTACATCCATACAACCCCCGATCATGGCACGATCGCCCTCCGACGCCACGCGCTTCACCTCCACTGGCCCATACGCCTCCAGCACATTCTCATCTGCCGCGCCATCAGCGACGACTTCCTCCCGAATAGATTTCGGTTCTGCACCTGCCAATGAAACCCCGCAACAGAAAATACAGCGGCTGCGCGCGGCTGCCGCACTAGCAAAGCAAGGGCGGGAAACCACTTTCGACAAAACCGTGCGAATAGGCCGAGTATGGGCAGATCGAGCACATCGTGTGACAGCGCTCTCTCTGATAGCTTTCTCAATCCTATCAGGTGCAGTAGCCACTGCTGGAATTACGGACATGTTGATTCACAACCGAAGGAAGAGGAATGAATGGCTACAGCAGAAACAAATTGAGGCAGCGAGAGATTTGGCCATCGCAACACAAGCGGCTAGCCAAGGAGTCGCGACAGAGGACCAGATGCTGCTGATCAACCGAGAGAGGAATGCGAGACAGGCGGAGATTGACAGGATGAACCGGCCGGGCATGTTCAAGAGGGCTAGCAATTGGTTGTTTTCGGATTTGAGTAAAGAGGAGCAGAAAGGCGGGCGGTTAGGTGCTGCGGCTGCTTTGACGAGTACAACAGGGACCATAGGGCAGAAGACGGATTCTGCGGCCGCGGAGGCGAGACAGGAAGCACGGCATGTTCTGCAAGCCGTGGAGGATAAAGTGGATCAGCATAGAAGGCAGGGTGAGAAGATACCGGAAATGCTTGCGCCTGCTGGTGGACCTCTGGATCGCCAGGCGCAGGTTGCTTCCCATAATGCTGCGGAAACCACGAAGAGCTGGACAAGCTGGATCATGGGGCGGTAGTGTTTTCAAGCGAGTCGTTCGTATATCATCATGCCGGCGGCATTGAAGCCGATAGCCTGATTGTATAAAAACATGTACATTGATTGCCACAATCACCTGATTGGCAGGTTTAGAGGCGCCTCATGGTTGATTCTTCGCCTGGACGTTCCTTCGCAAGGTCACCTAAGGGAGAGAACTTGGAAGGAGAGAGGGATCATCACCGAGAGGCCGTTTCCTCTTTCTCGAGTGCATTGTCGAGCCCATATCTCCTTCTTGGGCTGAGCATCACATGCATCTGGCCGTTACTAACATCTTACTTGCTGATTGTCACATTCCAGATTCACGACTTGTGAGATATCGCCATCGGAACACAGCATCACTACCGTCAGCCTTATCGCCTCAGAGACATCGCCATCGGAACACAGCATCATTACCGTCAGCCTTATCGCCTCAGAGACATCGCCATCGAGATACAGCATCCGCACCTTCAGCCTTATCCCCCCGAGATGTCAGACGACATGTCATGCTGGTGGGACTGCTGTACGAGCTGTCTGAACTTCATAGCTCTGTGTGTGGAGTTCATAGTCGCCTGTGCGAACTTCCTGTTCGTTTTTTTCCGGTACTTCATTCCAGACTTCCTGCACTTCATCAAAGCTAGATGGCGTATCAGACGTCAGAGAAGGAGCGGGAGGTCAAAGTAAGTCAAATCTCGTCCATGTCTGGCTCTCGAAGTCAGCGCTGATATCAATCTGTAGTACCCGCAATCCTCCATTGGACAGTCCCACTCCCCCTCCAGATACTCTGGAGATGCCCGAGTTCGAAGGCCCAAAAAAGCCGGCAAAAGTGTTACTACAGCCTGTCTCTGAAGAGCCTGAGTCGGAGGAGCCTGTGTCGGAAGAGCCCGTGTCTGCCAGTCGGGCAGCGATGCCCTATCCTGACGATCACGGTCATGAACTCAACAGACCAGATGCCGGTTATGTTAGACCTGTCTCGATGAACACTTTACCGGGCTCTCGAGACGGCAAGAAGCATACTCCGTACAGGTTGGATCCATGATAAAGGAAGAGCACTGCGGAGACGACAATAGCAGATCTCTGCTAGGAAGTAAGTGTCACTGGTGATGTCGCTGCTCAAGAGAATCGTAGACCGTACTGTTTGCTGACTCCTGCTTCCTAATAGCTACATTCACTCGTTCAAGTTGAGGATTTGGGGTTGATAGGATAGCGCCGTTCTTTTGCTGCAGATTATGGAACACGCGAGAGCCTCGTTTATGTCGTGGAGGAAGCCAGCTGTAGCTCCGTGTGCTTCGATCGACATAGGGTAGAGTTGAGAGTTGAATGAAATGCGAACATTACCACGCCTTCACGTTATGTTAAGTAAGGTATCCAGTGTCAAGTCAAGTGTCAGTGTCAGGTGTCAGAATCCAGGCGTGCAGAGTGAAGCATGCTGCAGCTACAGACCTCCAACTTCGGTCACTCGAGCTGCTAGTACGAAAACATCAACTTACTTACCTTGCGATACACTCGAGTCACACATTCGCGATGGCAGCTCCCAGCACCCCCGGCGTCTACGTCAACTCCATGGGGAAGAAGACCTTCGTACCCTTGGAAAACAACCCCGAGGTGTTCACCGATCTCATCAAGAGGCTCGGAGTATCCTCTAAGATCGGCTTCTACGACGTCTACAGTCTTGAGGATGTTGACTTACTCAGCATGGTGCCTCGGCCAGTACACGCCCTCATCTTCATCGCCCCAGCTCCAGTCTACTACAAGACGCGCGCGGCATACGATGGATACGACGGACAAAAGAAGATCACATATGATGCAAGTGGCAAGGACGAAGCGGTGATCTGGTTCAAGCAGACCATTGGTAAAGATCCGCTTGCACTTCACCGCCAAAGATACGCCTCTGCTGACTCTTGGCCTGCTGGTCTTAGGCCATGCCTGCGGTCTTTACTCCCTCATCCATGCCATTGGCAATGGCTCGTCCAAGGACTACATCATCGATGGATCGCTCATTGATCGACTGCTGAAAGAGGCCGTGCCACTGCAGCGCATCGAGCGTGCCAACGTGCTGTACAACAGCAAAGATCTCGAAGAAGCCCACATGGCTTCTGCTTTCAAGGGAGACTCTGTCGCGCCATCTGCCGAGGAGCCAGTCGGGTTTCACTTCATCACGTTCACGAAGGGCAACGATGGCCATCTGTGGGAGGTAGGTGCTATTTGCAAATTCGTGCCTCTTTCATGTGGATCATGTTACTAATAGTGAAGCAGCTCGAGGGAAGCTGGGATCCTATCGATCGTGGAGCTCTCGAGAAGTCGGAAGATATGCTGAGTGAGCGAGCGATTGAGATGGGCGTAGGTCGTTTTATCAAGATGGCCGAAGGAAATGTCGAGTTCAGCATCGTGGCCTTGGCAACGCGTCCGAAGGGTGAATAAGGTAGACGATCGCACATCGCATCTCTGTCCATTGCCCAATACAATTCAACAAGAAGCTGGACCGGTAAAGAAGGGAAGTAGAAGAGAGACAAGCCGGTTCTGTTCTCGAAGGGGGATTATACTGAGCTCCAAACGTGGGATGCGGCCAAAACTATCGCATTTCG
>KZ105330.1:0-40833 GCA_000504405.2 Mycosphaerella sp. Ston1
ATATTACCTAAGTCTACTTATATACGTAGCCCGTCGTATACGCACCGCATACGCCCTACCTGCTTACCGGACCGGAGACTAGATACCTACTTAGGATACCTACTTATTCTCCCGTATCGTTATCTTGCCCTATAGGCTAATATATACTAAGTATCTCCTACGTAGGGAGAACGTATAAGGAACGCCTAGTGCTCTGCAGCAGTCCTAGCCTCTGTCCCTTATAATAAATTAAGTAATAGTAGACCTACTATAACTAGAGACTTTAAGCTATCTAGGCTTAACTACTACTATAGAGATTAATATAAGTTTAATAATTACGTTACTAATAATTTAGTAGATATATACCTTATATTTAGCCTGATTGCTAAGTAACATAGATATAAGCTTTGAGATATATCATTTATATTCTTCGTACCTCTATTATGAAATTACTGTTTTACTCCTTACTCCGTGCCTACAGCCTCGTAGGTATTCTCTAACACCCATTCGAGTGCGATCATCCTTTGTGATGCTCTCCCGCATCAACCATGTCTTCAAGCGCTCCGTCGCTTCACGTAGACCTGCACTCTCGATCGACCATGACCCTGAATCACTTCACAGTCACACGTCTGGACGCTGGCTCTGGAACGAGGAGCTACAAAGGGCGTGTCGACGGCGACAGTTCAACGTTACAGAACTTGCACAGGCTGCGGCGCCGGCGGCTGGGTCACAGTCCTGCGTGAAACTCGCCAAAATGCCCGAGGGCAGTTTCAATAAAGCATTCCTGCTCACTATGGACGATGGCAAGGAGATAGTGGCCAAACTACCCAACCCCAATGCAGGCTACGAGCATTTAACGACCGCAAGTGAAGTGGCTACGATGGATTATGCGCGTAACGTTCTTGGTGTCCCTGTACCCCAAGTCTATGCTTGGAGCTCGTCTGCACACAATCCTGTTGGCGCCGAGTACATCTTGATGGAAAAGTGTAATGGGATTGAACTGCACAAAGTCTGGGATACGATAACCGATCGTCAAAAAACCGCCATCATCCACAAACTGGTGAGCTATGAAGCTGCATTCGCGTCATCAGACTTTCCCATGTACGGGAGCCTTTACTACGCGAAGGACCTAGATTCCACTCAAAATGATCAAAGCATCCTTCCGTTATTGGAGAAAGACACGAAATTTCCAGCATTTGCTATTGGTCCAACCACAGATCGGAATTTCTTCGATCATGGTAGAGCTGGTGCAACGACCAATCGAGGACCTTGGTCAACCGTCGAAGAATACAACGTTGCCATTGCAAAGCGTGAAATGGCTTGTCTGCGGAGATCCTCACAGTTTCCCGACCCGCAGGGATTCTATAACGGCCCAGGACAATACCAGCAAAACTCCGAGACGAAGATGCAAACCCTGCGAAATTATGAGAAGGTGGCTCAGTATCTAAAGCCAGTTGATCCAATCCTCTCTAAGCCAGTTCTCTGGCACACCGATCTACACTGGGATAACATCTTCGTCGACGAGAAGGATCCGACAGATATCACAGCCATCATTGACTGGCAAGCAGTACACATCGCTCCACTCTTTTCGCAAGCCCGGCATCCCACTTTTCTCGAGTTCGACGGCGAGATTCCAGACACTTTTGATGCGCACGCTATCAATCTCCCCGACAATTTCGAAGACCTCAGCAAAGAAGAGCAACAGGCTGCGCGGAAACTACACGGTGCGCAATTACTATGGAAACTGTACGAAGTCGAGCTCATGTGCCAATGCAACGACGTCAACCGGGCGATTCGCTTCGGCCAAGGCCTGCAAGGACGATTACCCAGTCTTGCAGGAAACATTTTCAGCGATGGCGAACTCCTCGTTCAGGATCTCCTCATGGGTCTCCAGCAGGAATGGAGTCAGGTTGTAGACGATCCTGTTACAACCCCTTGCCCGTTGTCTTTTACAGATGAGGAAAAGACTGCCCATAACGAACAATACGCCCTTTGGGCGCAAGGTATCGACCTCATAACCGAATTTCTGACTAGTATTGGCGGTTATCGTGGCTGGGACGGCTCAGTGTCCCATGAACAATACAACGCAGGAAAGGAGCACATGAGATGTTTCAAAGAAGACTTTATCTCGCGGCATTCCTCAACTGAAGCGGAGAGGAGAAGATGGCTAGAGGTCTGGCCTTTTCCAGAATAAGCGCATCAGGTTCTGACAGTACTGTATTTATTGACGCCTATAGGTTACTACGAAGCCTTAGCTAAAATACCTCAAAAAGCATTACGGTCCGACTTTGCTATAATATAGGTATGTTCTAACTAGTCTTCTATTAGCTTAGTACTACTTATACTAATATTGAACTTACTATTAATTACTGCCTCTATAGCAGCTAATACCCCTAAATTAATATTTAAATTACTATAAAGTTTAACTAGATAGACCCTACTAGGCTTATAGCTATTACAAATTGTTACGTACAATAAACTTAACTACTTAGGGAATTAGTATAGAAAGTTTTAAGAACTTAGAGGGATAGATTAATTAGATAAAGGAGATAGTTTTATATATATAAGACGAGACATTTATCTTATATTGAGGGGTGAGTATGAATCTATATGTAGTAGCGATTATGTAAGCAGGTTATCAGAAAGAACGGGAAAGAAGAAGAACGATAAGGTAGGTACTATAGTTCTAGTCATAGCTAAAACACGAACTCTATCAACCTCCTCGGTCCAGCGAGTATCGTCGGCACATCGCAGATCATGCCAAATGGCGGAGATGCCTGTCTGCATGTGACACCGCATGCATCGATAGAATCAGAGGATAAGGTACACGCGACATGTCTCCGTTGACGACTACTTTTAGTTCTGCGGTGCCAGCACACAGTACTCACCACTAAGACGACCCACGATGGCGGACTCTGTGGACCGCGTGTTTGGCCATGCTCTCAACACCGTCAACAAGATCCGGCCAGGATCGCAGAAACCGCCATCGAGCGACCGGCTGGCACTGTATGGCCTGTACAAACAGAGCATGGAGGGCGATGTGTCTCGCATAGCCGATCGACCGACGGCATCATCACCATCGTTATCATCATCAGGCGCCGGATGCACGCCAGACACGATCAAGAAAGAGCAGGAGAAGTGGGATGCCTGGAAGGCGAACGAGGGCCTGGGGCGCACAGAGGCCAAGAGACGATACATCGAAACGCTGATCGCGACCATGCGATTGTATGCCTCGACGACTCCGGAAGCGAGAGAGCTAGTGGAAGAGCTCGAGTTTGTGTGGGATCAGATCAAGAACAACTCGCAGCACTCGAGCTCCGAGCACTCGTCGCCCTTACAGACCACTGAGCGCCGAGATTATATGCACTCGGGCCCTTCTGTCAAAGGCCTCAAGATGCTGGCACCGCAGTCCGAAGTCGATGAGGACGAGGGAGGGATGCTGGGGCAGGGAGGCGGCGAGGAAGAAGACGAGGAGGGGGAAGATGAGGAGGAGCTGGAAGAGTTTGTGGATGCGCCAGTCTCCCAAGTCGACGACGCCGACCTACACCACCACCACCACAACGCCGCCTCCGAGTCTGCTGGAGACGCCGAAACATCCCCCAACAATCGCTTTCGTGCTCGCCCGCCACCATCCTCCTCTTCCTCGGACAACCGCTGGCGGAAACGCGTTGAGACCTCCTTGATCAAGCTGACCACCGAAGTGGCAGCATTGCGCGAACAGCTAGAAACCAGACGCTTTCTCAACTATCAGCGCAAACATAGCTGGTGGGGCTGGGTGTTGAGGTTGAGCTGGTGGGCTGTACAGCTCTTCGTGGCCGATGGCATTATCCTATGGATCGTCATACTGTACATGCGCCGCAAGCAGGACCGTAGGCTGGAGACTGCCATTCGTGTTTTGCTGGGCGATGCTGTCGCTCAGGCACAGAGTGCTGTGAGAGATGCCAAGATGCCCACGCTGCCGAGTATCACGACCAGAGGGAAGGTCAAGTCACCGAAACGATGATCAGACTCTGCGTGGAATTCCCATCAGCATCTTGTACTTCCACCAACCACCTGCCTGGAACCACTCCAATACCTCTACGCTTTGTACTGCGTCGAGGTCCGCCAGCCAGCCAGCAATGCTCCCTGTCACGATTTTCTTGTGATACTGTGCTCGAGGAGCCGGGCTAATGCATCTAAGCCACCACGTAGGAGTTGGACGCACTACGATCCTTTGCAAAACTCTGTTGGCTTGGTGAACTTCTCAATACAGTACATTGGTCGTTCCTGGCAATCGCTGGATTCACATGGTGTGAATCGAAACAGCCAGACACAATCCCTGGCTTGTGCTCACCTACAATGACCGTCGCGAGCAGTAACAACATCTCAGGCGATGCGCCTGTCGTTGAGGATATCTGACACTTCCACCACGATACAGACCGCGACCATTCCTGCACGCAAGGTACCTCTTACCACTGCGTACTCTATCTGGCACGCGCGAATGGAAGTGGCGCACTTGTCGCTGTTGTAACGCATTGGATCTGGTGTGCAGTCCGCTCTTCGGCTCCATATCCTCCTCATTCACATCCCAAGACCAGGCATTGTCAGCATTACTGCTATCACACAGTCAGCAAACTTGATCGCTCTCTCAGAGCTCCCCGCCTAACAACATGTCAGTTGCGACACACGTCTTGAACGAAAGCATTCGTCTACCATGTTGCAGCTGCATGCAATCAACTTGGTCTCCCAGATCATAATCATCACCACCAACCCCATAGTTTGTAGAATGAAAAACGAGTATCCTCATGCACAACATATCTGCTGTTATCCCGTGATCTATCTACACCACACACCATCATTCTCTGCAATTGTCGAGGACATGAATTACTCGCTCAGCTTGTTGCCACTGTCTCCAAAGAGAGATGTACTTTTCAAATCACTAGCTACCAAAGTCTTTCCTACATACATACCGACATTGCATTCCAAGGCACTCGCCAATATCGTGAGGTATGTATGTACTCATCTACACCGTGAGAGGGGCAAAACGCGCGAGAATGAACAAAAAGACGAAAGCAAGTACATGTACGAAGAAAAAGAACAACAACTATACGTCGTTCGAGCTTTGATAGATTTGGGATTGCATTTTACAGCAATTGATGTCGATCTATGTTGTTGAAATAGGTGTGACCACACATAACTCACTGGCCTGGTATATTCTTGATGATCATCTTTGCCTTTTCCTGTTCACGCCTGCAACGCCACGCTAAAAACTCATAAATCAAGTAAGTACCTTCACCACACTCGACAGCGTATCTATCAATCAATCTCAAGAGCTGCTAGGCTGGGTGTTCTTGTTCAACGAAAAGTGGCCCGGAGCATGTTCGCTATGCTTGCCAAGCTCCTCCTCAGACTTGCCTCCTGGCAAATCAGCTGTGGAGATGTGTCGTTGTTCTCCACTCGAGACTGCAGGAGAACTGATCTGATCTGTCCCGTGGCCAGAGGGTCTCTGATTGACCCAGAGAGGTTTCTGATCCGATGTTCCGTCTGTAGAAGATGTGATTTCATCACGGATACTGCTTTGTGTCGGTGCTGTTCTGGCATTTGTGTTGAATGATGCTGGGTTTGTCTCGTTACGTACGCTGTCCTGCGTCGAAGCGGTTCTTCTATTGGTCGTGCCGCTGTTCATGGACTTACTGACATCTGCTGCGGTGGTGGTATCGGTATCCAACGCCTTTCCATCAGGTCCGACACTTTGCACAGTATCGAGCTCATTCTTGACGTCTTTCTCATCGCTCGTGTTACCAGTCTTGATACTACTGGCGCGACTGACATCTGCGCTATCTGCATCCGCTTCGCGCAGACCTAACTTCTTCTCAAAGTCGTTAGAGAGTTCATCTTTGCCACCCTGCCAATTTGCGGGCCGTGCTTGTGGAATGTTGTCTGTAGACTCTGACGGCTCTGTGACTGCCACTGCAGGCTTGCCCTCCATGTTGACGGCCTTCCAGACGACTTGGATCTTATCAAAGCATTTGGTACCCTTTCGTGATGAGCCTTTGATGCCATCCATGGCGTCAAAGTCGATGGTGAAGACACCGCTGTCATCCGGTCTGCCGTTCTGTTCGGGTCCATTACCTTCAAAGAACGTGTTGAACCACACGTGGGCCACGGAAGTGACCATGGTGAAGCCACCATACTTGCTCTTATTCCTTCTCTCAAAGTCCAGGTTGATATCTGAGCTTGGCAAGACGATCCTCTCGCTCGGCTTGAACACTACATCACCACTGGTTCGATCAGCTTGATCTGGTATGCTATCCTCAACGACCTGTTCTGCATTCTCAGCGTCTTTGATCTGCTTCCCAGCGTCTGAAGCGTCTTCGGTCTTCTTCTTCCCCATCATCTCCATGGCCACATCCGCGAAGCCTGTGTCCTTTCGAATTTCACCCCGGACTGTTGTTCTCTCCTCTTTGCGGAAGGTGTGAAAGCTCTTGATTACCTTGCCTTCGTCCACATAACCTTCCACGGCAATCTTAACGCCATCTCGCAAGCCCCAGACGTGCAGCTCCACAATCTCGGTAGGCCGATCGAGGTACGGCTTCTTGCCCGTCTGGGTCCAGCGCTCCACATAAGTCAAGGTCCGCACTTGACTAGGTATGCTGATGCCCACGCCGAAGCCTGGTCGCATTCTTCGGTCGGTAAAGGTCTTCATAGCATCCTCTCTCGTCCAGCCCTCCTCACTGATCAGGTACGAGCAGGAGATGGTCCCGCTCCGCCCCTTGCCCGCTTTGCAATGCACTACGGCAACTCTCTTCTCGTTCCACTTCAACCACTGCTTCATGCTGCCCATGATCAGCGGCACAAGGGCAAAAGGCGGCGGATGGTGGTCCGGCCATGGATAATGTCGAATCCGGCCATAGACTTCTTCGTCCGGATAGCCTGTCCCCTCTGCGCGGAACTCCCATATTGCCCAGTTGTCTTTGTGTTTGGAGTCGAGGAATTTGACGAGGTCCTTGAGGGGGTTGCGATAGGCGAGCTGGGGATATGTGCCCGAGGGACCGGATGTCGCGACGATGTTATCCGTGACATAGCACAAATCGAGGCCCGCTTCGTCGTGGCGCGCTCGTGGAGAGGCTACGATTTGGCGGAGAATGTCCATGGTATGGCATATGGCAGAGGTTGACCGACATCTATTTATGCAGGAACATCTTTACCTAAGCAGTTGTTGAGCTACATGTATCCTGGTCAACGATGACGTCGCTTTATCTTGGCATGGATGAGGTGTGCATTGATTGTCAATACATGTATCTTCTTATGAACGTCAAGAATGGATACCTTGCTCGTTCATAGGTGTTGTTCAGGCAATCAATGTATCTATCAAGCCCTCACAGCAGAAGATACACGCATTCACTGCAATCGCAACAAATAGTATCAAACTATTTTGCACCAGGTTACCTCTGATGCTCAGGCTTACGTTGCGACTTGTAGCGTTGACCTGCGCTCAACTGTCGTAGGCAATCTATCAGCAGGATCGTGAAATCGTCTACGTTGGTCAGGAGCGTGCAAGAATTATAATAGGATAGTGAGAAGTGAAGTGAAGTGAAGCGAGTATCGCCGTCCAGAGAAGCCTTAGGCTTCTGCCATCTTTCACGAGTCCTACCGCCTGCCATAGTTTGGAGCTTTGATCATAGCTGATGCCGCATCCTTCGGCTTTTCGAGTCATTATACGTGGTTTGAACGTCCTGACTTGCATACTGCAAGTTAGTACGCGCGACCTTGTCAACTTGATCTCGCGGAGCTAGATTTTCGATCCCAAAGGGGAGGCAAAGGTGCATTCGTGTAGTTGAAGACCCATTACCAGCTGCTTATCGTCATGATTCAGAAGTCAACGTGGCAATCCAAGACACAATCAACGCTCCAGAGCAACTTTGTTCGTCCAATAGAGTCAACCGCCTCAGATTTCCAATCTACTAGGTGCAGAGAGACTCGGCTTCTACACCATGATCTTCCCCTTACCCACCAATACTAGCATGATCATTTCACATTCGGGCTCCAGCCTTTTGCCAGAATGTTCTAGTGTGAGCACCCAGACTGGTCATTGAAGCTGGAAATGGTCGTGTAGACTTCAGCTGTTCGATATCGACCCTGCGAGGCCATCCTTGCTTTGAGACTTGCGCGTGGCCGACGACGTGGTATATACATTCTCAAGCTCTGAAGTCTGTCTGGCATTGATGCTGGCAACTTCTTTGCATATAACGAGGGATATGGGCGTCAGTCCAGTATCAGAGAGTCGGTGAGGCGCAAGAAAACCTGAAGGGATAGATGGGAGACCAGACGTTCTATTTTACACACTGTCCCCGTACTGCGCACCAGGTGAGGTTCATAGAACTTTCTGCCTCAGGCAAGATGGGGGACATTCGTCGAAAATCTGCCACGTCTCACCAGTGAGACATTCACTCCTCAGACATTTCACCTTCCTGCATACAGCTGAAGGAACAGCTTACCCACCTTCACCATGCATCAATAATACCGTCACCACCATGTCGGCACTCTACAACTCCGCCCTCCGCCAGTCCAAGTCTCTCCGCTCCTCCCTTGACAGCCTCGCCGCCAACACCTCACCCAATTCTGCGGCCCTTCAAGGCCAAATAACCACTCTCCTGACAAGCTTCACACGAACCTTGGATGACTACCAGAAATCGCTCGACAGTGAACTCATCCCCGAAAAGCGCGACAAGGGTCTCGAACGCATATCCAATTTCCGCACAGATCTGCTGGAGTTCAAAAGCAGATATGCTGAGCTGAAAGCCGAACGAGAACAACAAGCACACGTGGAGCAACGAAGCGAATTGTTTGGGCAACGGCGAGGCTATGCGGGTGGAGATAGCGAAACGCCAGAGAATCCTTACTCTGACAAGAACGTAGCAGCCGCAGCGGCAGGAAAAGGACCTGGGCTAGGAGAGAATGTCAATCCTCTTTTCCGCACCTCCAACCCCAACTTCGCCCCTGGAGCGCAAGGAGTCAACAGCTATAGCGCCTACCAGTCCCCCTATGGTCTCGGCGGCGATCAAAGTCGCGAGCATCACGCGTTAAAGGAAAACTCATTTTTCAGCTCCGCCAATACCACTTTGGATGAGTATCTGGAACGTGGAAGAGCTGTCCTGGGAGACTTGGGCGATCAGAGAGAGATGCTCAAGGGCACGCAAAGGAAACTCTATGATATCGGGACTACTTTGGGCATATCTGGCGACACAATTCGCATGGTGAATCGCAGGGCCAAACAGGATAAGTGGATCTTCTGGGGAGGCGTGGTCATCTTCATCGTATTTGTCTACTTTGTGTTGAAGTGGCTGAGATGACCGAGGCAAGGCAAGGCACTTGTGATTGATGAATCTTTTTAGCGAGGCGTTCGGACGATACACCCACCTACTTACTTGAACCTGCATGGAGATGCATATGCTGGAGAGACAGCACGGGATGATAGCACAGCAAAGACCCACAGACTGTTGCCGTTTCAGGCTTCCCTTTTCCTTACTATCATGTTCCTGCGGCCAGCATCCCATCAAGCATATGCGTAATTCTCACTGCAATGAGGATATCACGTCTACCGAGGATGCAAGATGAACGAAGTTGCTTTTCCTTCCGATTTAGCCAACTCGTCGAGCTACTTTGCTCTGTTGACACTTTGGTCGAGTCGATGAGGATACAAACGTGTGTGCCAAAGTTGCGAGATCACTCTGTGCCATGCGCACTTTGGAGCTGGCGACAGGTTCGAATGACAGAGGTCAGACGAGGACCGTATCTCTGCCCGTTGTAGTTTCCGTGATGGCTTCCCTCTACTCAGTCAGACACATCAAAGGGCCGCCACAGATCTTTGAACTCATCAGAATGACGCAACGGCGCACCATACTTGTCCGGTTTCCGAAGTGAATAGAACTTCTGCGTGCCACGTCGACTCTCGCGTTCTGGAAGACCATTGATCTTCTGTTGCTCGATGATGTGTCCCGTCTGAGCCAGCGAGCTCAAAGCATCATGGGTTTCATTCCCTACTGGTACTCGTCGAAACCCTGAAAAGGCCAATGCTTGTCGATCATCTCTCGCTCATATTCATCTTCCGCAAAGTTCATAGCCTGCGCTTTCATGGTAGCAGCCTCAGCAACAGCGTCCTCAAATCGCTCATACGGCACCCAGCCATCGGAATCGATTTCTCAAGCATCCCGGAGAATGTTCATCTTCGGGTCTATGTCTTCCTGCTCAACCCAGTTTGTTCATTAACCTTCTGCCTCCGCCTCACCGAAAGAGATTAGACATTGTTCGCACAAGTCGGATCTAGTGATCTCTTGCCAACTTCTTGCCGCTTGAACGAAGGCTGCCTTGAGCGGAATTCCATTGCCTCTACCAGATGTGCAGAGGAAAGCATCGTCTAGCACCGGCAGCACAGGGGGAGATTCATGTTTGCGAATTTGTCGAATGCAACCTTGGATGGTACAGGGCGCGACTGGGATAATGAGTCGCTTGTAAGAGGGCGTCTAGCGATGTAAGTGAGATACGGACATGGCTAGATAAGGTAAGTAAACTTATCACTATTCTTCGTTATCAAGGAAAAGGGCGAAGTGAAGAGGATGTTGAAGAGGAGGTAGTGGGTACGGTACGTACGGCTTCCAAGGAGGCTTCTACCCCAGTCAAGACGTATAGAAAGAACTAAGCAGGTCAGAATTTTGATGAGAATCTCGACTGAACATAACATAATGCTCAGATCAGGGAGAGTATCAAAATCATTCGCAGTGGTGTGTATGGACTCATCTTCCAGGACTATCAGAAAGTTTCTTTTTCCTCCCATCGATCTTTCTGTGGCAAACACATCCACCATCCTAGTAATTGGCGCAAATGTTCATGTGCCTAGCAAAGTGAACGCCAGGGTGCGTTAGATAATCCACGCCTCGTGTGGGGGAGTCAGTCACATCGAGTCCACGATGTAGAAGATCTTCGAAGCAGAGCGGATGAGATCCGAACATTTCTAGCATTTGCGACGCTTCTTATCCAATGCTCTGCGCATCCGGTCCAGTCTGATTTTTCTCTGCTCCAATTGAATTTCGCGCAACTCGAGGTCGATGTCTTCGGCTTCCACTCCCTCTGTCTCTTCAACCAGACGTGCCACGAACGCTTTTTCAACTGGGATGGATTTTCTGGCTAGTCTGGCGCTTTCTCCTCGATCGGCTGATTTGCGTGGTTGCGCTCCTGCTTTTACTTCATTCTTGACATGAAAGGCGCGAATGAACTCCTCGTCATCGTCCTCGTCTTCCTCGTTCGAGGCGTTGGGCAGTACTTTCTTGGGAAAGGTCACGGGACGTGTCGCGGCGCTTGTTGACTTAGTGACTGTGAATGGGTGGTTGCGTGTATCAGGACCCTTCGAGGTCCCTGTGTCGCGAGATTGATCTTTGCCTTGTTTCTTGCCATGCGAAGCAGCAAAACGGCCAGTCGTTGTCCTCTTGCGCTTTTTACTGGTGCCGGGCAGGTTTTGGATGATCCTGGAAAGGACAGAGTCGCTGTCCTCAGACAATGGAATCAAGTCACTTCCTTCGGACGTAGAAGGTGAGTCACTTTCTCCAGACGAGGAGGCCGCGTCGAAGTCGGTATCTACTTCTAAATCTGGCCATGAGTATGGCGTTGGCGTCTCAACGCTGTTAGTGAGACGTGAGCTTCGACGCAATGGCGTTTCTCTGCTTGTCTCCCGTGATGAGTTGGATTCCCCGTCGGTTTCCGTGTGCTCCGGCCTGTACTCTTCATGTTCCACCATTTCGTCCATCTCTTCTTGCGTCGCACGCGTTGGCAGAGCTGAATAAACCTGCTTGAGAGACTTGTACCATTCTGCCGCAAGCAAGAATACCTCATCGTCGAGATCTAGCGATCGGTGCTGAAGCGGCCGGTAAGGATACGGGCAGTCTTCGTCTCCAGCTTCTCTTGCTCTTCCATTCGAACCTGTGAGCTCCGCCGCGTAGAATTGGAATTTTCGAGATGGCTTCAGGCCCCTTTCGGTCTTTTCGAATGTCATGGCCAAAAGATCCATTATCAGGCCTCGACGAGCTCGTCGCTGGGGCTGGAGTACACCATTGCTCCATTCCCAGAATGCTTGTCCAATCATCTCGGCGTTTCCTTCGAGGAGTTCTAAGCCATAAGCATCGTAGGTTTGGACTGGAACCAATTTTCGGCGATCCACGCCATCGTAATCCCTTAAAGGCTGGAGGCCGCGTCCCGGTATGGGCTGAACAAACACCAACCCGTCATCAACAGGATCTCGCAGAACGCACAATCGTCCGTCTTTGGCGATCAGAACTGTCCCCCTGGTTGTTTTGTCTGCCATTGTAGATCGTTATTTGCTGAGTATTGACGATGTGATGGCAGCTGCAGCTGCGTGGAGAGACTGGCTGTGAGCTTCACCTGACAAACTTCGCGTCCTTGTTATACGGCACTGTCCGTCCGCATTAGTGCATCAGCGACCGATCACAGACCACATACACAGTTCAAGAACACCAGAGTCGGTGGAGGAGCGCCGTCCTATTTTACATCTTACGGCATGTTCTGAAACATTGTCCACAGCTCTTGAAAGATATTCTTCTTCAAGCCTTTCTACGCGATATCGGCTCGAAAGGAATAGATGATTCCATCAGCTAACGTCTAACCTGTCATATTCACGTGCAACTAAAGCGTCAGAGGCCGATTCAAATCCATCTGCACACCAACTGAGAGTTGAGGCACCTGCCTGTACTGACTGGCCCTCAGATTCGCTCTAGTATCCTGCAAGGTCTGGATATACGTGGGATCACGACTGTGCTTCATTGTCTCCAGGAATGCCCAGGTCATCGCGCCACAGTTGCGTCCCGCAATGTAAGCGTCGGCACTCGTCTCCTCATCTCGACAGCCGCTATACATAGTGACAAATTTCTGCTCTCGACTCCAATCTCTACCTGTAGTGTCGGATTCAAGCCCAGCGGGGCCGTGGTGTTGATGCCGGAAGCCTTGGAAGAAGTTATTTGCATCTCCGAGCATTTGCTTCGCAGCAGCTACGCTGTTCAATCCGTATCTTCCTTCGAGAAGGTTGTCTGCTTCCATCACCAGGTTGAGTCCGGCTTTGACGTTGTTCATGACCGAAACCTTTCCATCATCATCTGTCCGATAGACGTACGGGAGCTCGACTGCTGAGCCGCTGTGGCAGCAGTCCAGCACGACGAATAGTGTGCTATCAGGCGGCAGCGCGCTTACCAGTACCTGATGAAGAGTAGCGCTATTTATTTGTCCTTCGCTCTCAAAGTCCACCGGACAGATTGTATCGTCGTAACCAGTCGAGCGATTGTCGTCCCGTTCTTGCCCACCATGTCCGGAGTAATGGAGAAAGTTCATGGTGCCTGGTTTCGAAACCAGCCAGCTCATTGCACGAAGCATGTTGGCGCGTGATGGGTACGCAGGACCACCTAGGTCATCACGAAGAACAACCTGGTTCTCTTTCTCATAGCCACGATATCTGAGAAACTCGGCCATGTTCTCGGCATCTGAATGGCATCCTCGCAATTCGTGCTTGCTGCCAGTGTAGTTGATTCCAATAAGGAGAGACTTTTTGATTGGTCCTTGGCTCATTCTAAAGACTGTCACGAGAGGTGGTACAGGACTACAGGTGATGGAAATGTGGTCGTACATGTCCTCCAGCTGAATGTCGAAACAGAATTTGTAGGCCACGTCACACCAGATCCAATGGTCCAGAACCTTTCCGCCACAGCCGCTATTTCCACCAGCGCAAATGTAAGCTTTCGATCTAAGCCTCTGTTAAGCATGGAAGCTTACCCCACGCTTGTTTCGATCGGTCAGCCAGTGTCGTTACTTCGTGTTTTCTCATTCAGGCGATGTTCTTCGTCTTCCGGTATTGGAAACCTTCCAGCCATCTCTCAAAGGTACTTTGGCATATTCTGAACGTGATGTCCTATCACCGCTTTGAAGCTCTAGACATTGGCGGCTGCCATTCAGAGTTTTTGTGCCCTTATGTGGTCGACAGAGTAGGTTTTGGCTCGTTATGCAGCAAGTATGATCAGATCACCCGCAAGAGCTTCACAGACTTCGTCTACGAAGACCTTCTCGTCGACGACACCCAGCATGCCTCGCCACCACGTCACTGTAATAGTCAAATCCCCACCCTTCACACTCGCAACGTTGAAGTTGAGAGGCGGACCAGTGCCGTTCGCGGATTGCGAGAACAGCATCTGCTCAATGATCCACTCAGACGGACCTGAGCTGGCATCCGCGCTATCAAACGCACCAAGGTTGCTGACCTCGAAAGACGTATCGGAAGGATTACTCGCGGCCGTGAGTGTCCACTTCCGGAAGTTGGAAAGATAGCGCAACAGTCCGACAGGCTGATCTGAAAGCGTTCTCGACGCCGTGCTCAGGCGAGATGTGATTCTGCTGATGACCTGCCAGTCGAACTCTGACAACTCGTGGGAGTGGTGATCTGCATCGATCGAGATCGTTTCGGTATTTGCAGAGACATAGTTCGCCATCTTGCCTTCGCCGGCCCCCAGAGCTCGGCGCAAATCAATAGCAGTGGCTGCCTGGAATGAGCAAGCCGCCTGACCTCGCTTCTGTAATGTGCGAGAAAGGCATCGTGCCACTAGGAAGTTGAGTAAGCCAGTGAGTCGCGCGTTCCTTGAGCGACATCTCGCCACGACGGTTTCTTTGACACTTTCGGGAACAGAGACTACTCGCACTGCAGTAGGAAGGATGTGGTTGTCTTCGGTGAGGCGTGGTCGTGTGGGGGCACCGAACCATGCATTCGTTGGCTTTTTAGTGTCGAGCCCAAGCATTCTGGCGAAGGGTTTGGGTAGATACTCTTGACACACAGGACGAAGAAGGAAACGCCAGGATATACTGAGGTTTCCAGCCTTTTCGAGAGCTGGCAAAGGGGTGTATTGGCTTGCTATGGGTAGGATGTTGCCGTCGTCCATGTCACTAGCAGCGTCATGGCGCAATGCGCGGAGGAAGGCATTGTGAAAGGCGTATCCGGACATACCATCTGTCAGGGTATGCGAACAGACAAAAGCCAGGTGAAAGGCGGCACCCCGGCGGATCAAGTGAGCTCGCCATTGGGGCAGATGATCTTCTTCGGTGACAGGATGATTGTGGAGGCGCTCGAGGACACGTTGGAGAAGTGCATGGCTGTCGTCGGAGGAGCTCTCCGAGATGTGTAGATGCTGACTGATGTCGACGGTCGCGGCTCTGACCTGGTGGAATTTCTCCGTTTCGGTGTAGCGAATGCTGGTGGACAGCGCGGGATGCTCGACCACGCAGCGCTTGAGTGCTCGAACGGCATGGCTTGGCGTGAGTTTCCCAGGGCCCCTATACGTCCCGATGGTGATGATGTTGTTGTACAGTCCGAGGAACTCGCGAACAGCACATCTCTTCTCGTTCAGTCCTGCCCACTGCATCAGCTGATACTTCTACTTCCATGTCACGTGGAGGGACGGCCACACGAACCAGCCGGACGAATGACATCCATGGACTAGAATACTACACCTTGACTAGGTATGCAGTCCTATTGTAAGGTACTAATGGAAGGTAAGGTAATTCTCCGGAAGGCAGCTCACAAGTCCTCGCGCGTCCTGACGGCTTCTATAAGCAACATCGGTGAACAACTGTACAGTAGGATATTGAAATGATATAGAAGCAATGCTCCACAATTGTCCATGGACGCAACAAGAGATTGCCTCTGTTAATTGGCTCGGTGAGATCTCAGGGGCACACACTTTCGTGTTAATGCTAATTATTGTCAGTTGTCAGATGCTACAGGACTCAGGAGTCGGATCGAATAAGCGTGCATGTGGGCACCCTTTCTCCTTTCTGCTGCTCTCATTTGGTGCCATCTCCATAACATGCATGTCGACTATGCCTCTCTACAGTAAAAAGGAAAGTGATATATCGGGTGGAGGAGTTTTCTATAGTTCTAGCCCGAGTCAGCCAAGTCAGCCTTGCTTCTAGTAGCTAGCCTTGGAGCAATAACAACAGCTAGAACAAGCATGCAGAGAAGCCTTGTTTGTAGGTACAAAGGCGTATTCTATGCTTCTGCTAGACGCTCGCCTAGAACTAGCTATATGAACCTCTTCATTATGGGCCTCGAGGAGTAGCAGTAGGCCTGCCTATTTCCCTTCGCATCTTTCTACACCGACTACACTACACCCCAGGAGATGCCTGCATGTGCGAAAACGCTGTAGCCTGTACGCCACTCTACTCTATTCATAGGCATATGGACCTATCGGATAGGTAGAAGGAGGTTATGGAGCAAAGGACCGAGGTTGAGTAGCAAAAGCCGAGGAAATTAGTAAATGTAGTCTAGGCCCTAGATACACTTTGGGTCTACCTACACCCTCTCTATGCTGACATGTCGGGTAGTTCTATCATGACTTCACAAAGTAAGGTATGTTAGAGATACCGATGTTGAGCTACTAGACGGTATTGCTATAGCCTACCGTAGCTCGGCTCCAAGAGGCTACAACTCTGCTGTCTCTTCTATGTTCGTGGCAAAGATATATGCTTGCCTAACCAGATTTTCATGTCATGCAGCCAATAGGGATCCCCATACCCATACCCATACCACCCATGCCTCCCATTCCCATTCCCATTCCCCCCATTCCCCCCATTCCTCCCATACCTCCCATGCCGCCCATTCCCCCCATAGGGCCCATACCTCCCATTCCGCCCATTCCGCTCATTCCCATTCCAAGTCCCGGCATGCCGAATACAGCATTAATGTTCATGCCGCCTACAAACTCGATGTCAGCACTCCAAATGCATCTTTATTGGCGACTAGGAAGGTAGCTTACCTCTCTTCCTCTTGCCCTTCTTCATCGCTCTGTAGTACACGGCAAACGGATCCTCTTCATCAGCGTCCGCGTCCCACACTCCATCATCATCGTCATCATCATCCATGCCAAGTCCACCAGACATGAATTCGTTCAGGCCGCCGCCGGCACCGAACATGAAAGGGTTCATGCTGCCCATGCCTCCCATACCTCCTCGACCAGCACTCATCATCATACCAGGCCAAATCCCACCGCCCATACCCATACCCATCATACTATTGCAGTCCATACCATTCATGCCTCCACCTCCAGGCGCCGAGAACCCACCTCCCATCATTGGATTATGGAATGCCCATTGACCGAGTGGGAATGGAGGTTTCGGATTGGGATACTGGCCTGCACCAAAAGGGTTCTGCTGACCTCCGTGACGTCCCATGCCACCCCCGAGCCAATTCATCTGGTGCACTGGATATGGACCTTCGGCACCGAACGGAGACGCGCCTTGGTAACGCAGCGGATTAGCATTTGTACGAGTGACAGAGGAAGATGGTGATGGAGGTGAGCCATACCAAAGCCCATACTTCTGCGGCCTAATGTGGGCATGCCGCATTGTTGCATCATGGCTGCCGCCAGCAGAGGGTTGATATCTTGCATGTTCATGCCATGAGTCATGATACCAATCCGAAACTGTATGTGTCGGAAGAGGAATGTCGTAGATGTGATAAGCCTACTGCAGGTGATGAGGCAAGAAAGTCGAAAGGGTGTAAGATACAGACGTGCAGCAGAAAAGTGATGGACGCCGGATACCCAGACTTATATTGTGAGTGACGCGGAGACGGTCGATTGTGCAGTCGTGAAGACTGGAGTACCACTTACTAGGACAACCAATCGTGCAAATCGCCTACCATCGCACGAGGCACAGGTTGTGCCCCGTCGTTTCTGAGACCCGCAAGTAGGCGCGAGAACCGGCTCCTTTGGTGAGAGTCTCAAGCCAGAAACCCCTCTCGCAAGCACCTTCTTGAGTAGCGAGTGAAGTTCGTACCTAGTGGCGAGTCTAGACGGGAGCCAGAAGAATGCCTGTCGGTCATCTACCACTTGTCCCCGTCGTGGCATCAACGATGGTGTGAAGATTCCAACCGGGTAGATGGATTCATCATATTGTACACTCATTGTCGATCCAGTACGACCGTAGACCCGTATTCGTTGGTCGTGTTGGAACGGATCGCACATGTACGATGGTCTCGGTGGCGAGGCTGCTGACGTGCCAAGCGTGAGCCTAGAAAAGCATCTGCGTGGTACAACAGCAGCATAGCAAACATGAAGTCTAGAGAGCTTCATCACGTCGCTGGGAGTGCTGCACGTGAGGTCAAGTTCTTGCCCAATCGAGCCGATCAGATACTGTCTGCGCGGCTGTACAGTTCTTCCGCCTTTGGTGGCAATCGGCAGGCACAACAGCGGCTGACCATACCACTAGAAATGGCAGTCAAACAGTGAGCTTTCCGTGACATCCAAATGTCAAGTCTGCATGCGATGGGTAAGGTAGTCTGTATTTCTACCTTCTGCAGGAAACCGAAGACTTCGCGTAAAACTCAACCTCATTACACAGATACAAGCCAAATGCGAGACTCTGTAAGGCGTGATCCCGTGAAGCTGGTGACGATGAATGAACACTGCCGAATATTCGTTATACCATAACGCTGTTGATGCGTTGGTCAATACATGAGCCCACAGCATGGAGGATGTTTCAAAAGTCCGCTCTCGATGTCGTTTCGCTTGCCTGCCTAAGGTAAGGACTTGTCGCTACGACTTTCTGACGCTTGACTCGCCGTTACAGTGTGCGCTGCCAGCTTCCAGCGACATTGTGCGAAGGGACGAAGGGAGAGATGCAACTCCACGGTTACCTTACCATCGGGTGACTGCAGGTTCCTCACAGACAAGCAGCGGGGACAGTGCAGTGCGACGTAGCTACGGCAAGGTAGAACTAGGTCAATTGATCGGTAGAACATATGTCCCGGGTCGTGTGGCAGCTGCAGGAGCAAGAGAGAGCTCTGGAACTACCTTACCTTACCTAGTTCTAGTTCTAGTTCTGGTGCTCGCGACAGCTACACGTCCACTGTAGATATTGAGGCGCGTGGGCAGAACTACATACCTTACATGTACAGTAGAAATAGGTACCTCACATGTAGTTCTATACACGAGGTATTCTACGGTATGGTGGCCTATTGGCATCACAAAGCGGCTGCTTCCAAGCCAAGGCACTCGCAGACAACAGAACTAGAATGAGGTAAGGTACATGTGCCTAGGTAGGTAGGAGTCCTGCGCTATTAGCAGTAGTAGTCGCAACGTCCAGCGCGTGCAACAGCGCCTGGTTGCTGTCAAATGCAGGCACCGTGCGTTTGTTCTACTGAAGCTGCGGTGATGATCATAATGATGATGATGATGATGCTGTCCGCCGCCTTCCAGCCTCCAATAAGGTAATCGCTGGAGTGAAGTTCTAGTGTACCGCTAGCGGAATGGTCGAATTTGATATTCACACTTCATCATCACCACGCGACCTCCTTCACTCTCCACCACGTCTACTGCAGTCTTCAGCACGCGAAACCATCGAACTCAGCCCCAACAACGACAGCAGCTGCCACCAGCTGTAGAACCGCTTGTCCTGCTCATACCAGGATACTTTCTGTCTCGAATCGTCGATCTCGCAAGATCACGAAACTCTCGCCCTCTCTCGTGCAGCATCTGCTCTCCAGAACACCATCCAATGGCTCCGCCCTCCTTCGCATCGGCCGCTGCCGGCAATGGCACCATGAACAGCAACCACTCCACACGCGACGCTGCGAGCGAACGGTAAGTGGTGATACGTCGGAAGTGCTGCAGGAGCGGATCGCACGACGCGACAGATCGCCAGGATGGGCGAATCCGACTAGAGATCATGCGCAAGCACGAGATACGATGGATTGCAAGCTGATATGGACCTGTGCGAACAGATTACACCGAACGAACGGGGCGACGCAGACCTTCCGGCGACCTTCAGGTGCTACCAATGGCCTCCCTTCCACAACGCAGCCTCCCGGCTCCATCGCGCAACCTCCTCGCTATGTTCCTCCCTTCCGTACCAATGGCACGGGAGACAGTAAGAGATACACCAAGGAAGACATGTATGCGATCTATGAGCAGCAGCAGAGCAAGGAGGGGGGACTAAGTGACGGACTGGCAGCGCATCTTGTGGGTGGCTGGCAGCCTGATGTCCCCAATGGCTCTTCTGCATCGTGGGGTAGGAACGATAGCCTTCGCGATGCGCAGCCTGGCCCTGAAATGGCCTGGGACAGAGATGGCACTGGAGAACCGCTTGGACTTTCAGACATGGACGATGACGAGCGCGAGGTGGGTCAAGGCGAGAATAGGTACACTCTCGGAAGGTTCGCTAACACAACTCCAGCTCTTCGCCACCTCTGTGAATACTCCCATCAAGCCTGCTAACAAAGATGGCCAGCAGGTCAATGGCGGTCCAGGACGAAAAATCAGCATCTCTAATGGTGCCACGACTCCCGGCGCGTTTGGGCTCCCATCACCGAGCATTGCTCGAGGTGGTGGACGTCGCCGGGAGGCAAGTGAGTCATATCCATTCCCTCAAGGTGTCTCGTCTCCAGGAGGTCATGCCGATCAACGGGCTCCTTCGCCGCCCGCGGCGCTTTTGCGGCGCAGAACTGAACAAAATCTCATGAAAGTCAATGACAAGGATGGCGATGATAAAGGCGTGTCTTCGCCATACGGCACCGTGAGACGTAATCCCACCGGACCTCTTTCTGCTGGATTTGCTCCCCCATCTTCCCCTTGGTCTACTGGCCCAGGACCTCAAAGTGCAGGCTTTGCTCCCATGGGCTCCTTCGGGAGCTTTGGAATGGGCAGTAATGCCACGCAGCAAGCTGCGCCTGGCAGTAAGACAGGTATAGGCCTGGTTGGCGGAAGGTCTGAAAGCCGATTCAAAAGTGTGCTGGGCAAAGACAGTGGCGAAGACGGCAGCATAAGGTCCCTCGAAACTAAACCTAGCATATCTGGACTGTCCCGGGTGAATGAGAACGACGCGTGGCGCGCACAAGAACGCACCGAGCACGGGAACGACTCTCTAGATGAAACTGAAGAGAACCTGCCCACTGGAAGTGCTGCGCTCGCTGCGGACGAAGACGCTAGTCCTCAACCCAGGCAAGGATACCAGAGCTTTGGCACCCCCAGTCGCCAGGGTACCCAAGGAGATATCGGGTTCGGGGCGTTTGGAATGACTTCTGACAACACGCACGGTTTTGGCCCAGGCTATGCCGCGCGTGAAGGATTCCAGCAGACACCAGCGCACCAGCGCATAGGATTGCAGCACGCCGGCGGCCACGAACCGATGAGCCCGACCGATACTAACCCGTACAAGTCCCCTGAACAGCACGGTGGAGACCGCATGGGCGAGTCCAACGGACATGAGAACAGTGATGTTCTTAACAGTCATCTTCCTGGTCTCGGCCAGTTCGGCAACGACTCGGCGCAACAGCAGCTTGGCGGTTTGGGTGGACTTGCAGCATTGCCGAACCTGGGACGAACCCATGGCCAAGGTGCAGCGAGCGACAGGAGCCAGACGTCCAGCGTAGGTCCGCAGCGTGTCTTTTCTGGTGGTTTGAGTGGACTCGGTCAGCTGGGGACCCTTCCAGGCGCTTCGGCTTGGCCAGTCTCGCAAGGCGGATTAGGGACTCCTGGAAGGCAGCCGTCCGGCCTGACAAACGCTTTTGGCGGAGGCATCTTCTCCAATCCACTGGTCGATATGCAGTCGTCTGGGCTGGCAGGACTTGGCGGGTTTAGCACGCAGGGCTCGGCGTATGGCGGCAGTCGAATGTCCAGCATGTTTCCATCCCAAATGCAAGATCAATTGCGCCACAATGAAGGTCATCATGATCGCGAGGGGAGCCACGACCGGCCAATTCAGCCATTTGGTGCAATGGGTGATTTGGGCAGGTCAGCTGAAAGCCCGTTTGCGAACCAAGGCTTTAACGACAATCAGACTGGCAAACTCCAACACGATTCGGTCGATCTTCATCATCAACAAAGCCAACAACACTTGCACGAGCAGTCTCAGCAACCAGCCCCAAACCAGCCCATGGGCAGTTCGGCTTCGAATCAGCCTCCAGCACCACAGCAGCGCACAATGGTCATGCCTGATCGCATGCGATGGATATATCGGGACCCTCAAGGACAGACGCAGGGACCATGGTCTGGCTTGGAGATGCACGATTGGTACAAGGCTGGCTTCTTCTCCCCTGAACTCTTGGTCAAGAAGTACGAGGATCAGGACTATGAACCGCTGGCTCAGCTTATCCGGCGTATTGGCAACTCTCGTGAGCCATTCCTTGTGCCGCAAATAGGAATTCCACATGGATCGGTCACGCAGACCGGGCCAAACTCTTGGGCTGGCGCAATCGGAGGTGCTGCTGGCATTGGTGGTGGTGGTAGTGCTGCGCCAGGCAACGCCCAACCTCCTTTCGCGTCCAGCTTCCCTAGCTTTGGCACAACTTTAACGGCTGAGCAGCAGAACGCGCTTGAGCGTCGAAAGCAAGAAGAGCAGTATCTGATGGCTCGACAGAAAGAGCACCTTGCGCAGGCCCAGATCCAGCAACGCATGCAGCTTGGAGGACCTCACGGTGGCATGGGCCTTCCTAGTCAGCTTCATCATCACAGCAGTGCGCACAGCCTGCAATCACAACCAAGCTACGGGAGCATCCAAAGCCCGCCAAACTACCAGCAGAGCCCCAGTCAGGGCCCAGCAACAGGCGCTGCCAGTGGCCAAGGTTTCTTCGATAACACTTTCAATCGACCGCCAGGAAGTGGACTTGGCGCAGTCGGCGCGCCGTCCCTGGGTCACATTCGCGAGGAAGAAATCCCAGGCATCATGGATCGCCTGAGCATGACCGAGAACCGTCAACAACCTGGTCAGTTTGGTGCACCAGGACAGCCGTTTGCCGATCAGCAGCAACCACCAGAGCAGCACGAAGGCAAGATCCAGCAAATGTACGAAGATCGCGCCAGACTACAACAGGAACAGGCCGAGCGCGATGGCAGACAAGACGCACATGAGAATGAGCAAGCTCAAGCAACACAGGCACGTCTGGAGCAATTCCAGCAGCTTCAAGGTCAAGCTCTGCAGCAGTCGGCAAAACAAGCTCGTGCTCAGGCAAGTCAGGGAAAGCCAACAGCACAGCACGTCCAGGCCGTTGACGAGTCTGCCACAGAGAGCACTGTTGGCTCACCAATAGCGCAAGCACACGCATCGCACCATCAGCCTCAGGAACCTCTGTCTCTCACGGAGCAGGTGCAGAAGGCTGCTTCGGCCAAACAATCTCCTGCTCCACAGCAGCCTGGTCTGCCACAGCCTTTCCCTCCTGCGCCTTCGCAGTCTCCACTTCCAGCTCCAGCTGCACAACGTGCTGGTAGACAGAGTGTGGCAGATCAGTTGCAGAGCGAATCGCGTGGTCCCTCTCAATCGCCCTCTGTCGATACTCCCAGCGCCACCGTCGCACCATGGGCCAAGGAACCAGCCGAGGCACCAAAAGGACCCTCCTTGCGTGAGATCCAAGAAGCAGAAGCCAAGCAGGCTGAACAGGCCGAGGCCCTTGCCATTGCTGCTCGGCGTGCCGCATTTCAGAAGGAGATGGAGGCACAGGCACAAGTCGTTGCTCCTGCTCCTGGAATCCCAGTGTCAGCTACGTGGGGCGCTCCATCCCCTGCCACGCCTACTGGCGGAGCTCCCGCGGCCTGGGCCAAGACTGCTCAGAAGCCAAGTGGTTCATCAGCTTCAAAAACACTCGCGCAGATCCAGAAGGAAGAAGAGTCTCGTAAGCGCAGAAATGCCGCGCAAGCACAGCAGCAAGCTGCTTTGGCTAACGCCATGTCCGTTGTCTCTGCGCCAGCTGGTGGCAAGAGCTACGCGAACCTCGCCAGTAAGGTCAATGCCCAGCTGCCGCAAATCAGCACTGGCAGTAGTGCCTGGACCACCGTAGGTGCTAGTGGCAAAGTCAAGACGCCAGCGCCTGTTACCCCCAGTGGACGTACTGCCAGCTCCAGCACTGTACCTACTGTGCTGCCCGCAGTCGCAGCGTCGAGGAGGCAACCTGCCAGAAGCACAACGGCCGGAGCATCTGCTGTCAACGCTCAAGATGAGTTTAAGAAGTGGGCCATCAATGACCTTCGCCCTGACCTAGCCAAGGGCATCAGTGGTAAGTTGTGCCGCCATGTATTGCCCTGCTAGAAGTATGCTAACCCCATCACAGTTGAGGACTTTGTCTCCGGGCTCATGAGTCTCCCTCCCGACAACGATATCATCACCGAAGCTGTTCACGCCGTATCCTCTACCATTGATTCCCGACACTTCGCCGAAGAGTTCATCCGTCGTAAGCGTCTTGCTGACAAGGGCCTCGTCGATACTGCTGTACCTAAGAGCGCTAGTCCCGCAAATGGAGCGAGTGGTTGGAGTGAAGTTGCCAAGAAGACTACTGGCAAGGAAACACCCAAAGACGACCTCAGCGGGTTTGCCGTAAAGCAGACCAAGAAGAGAGGTGGACGTAAGTAGACCGTGCCACTCTCTGGGATTCCATGGAGCGACTGCAGCTGAGGGAGAGCATGTTGTGACATCCAAGGGTTTGAACTGATACGATGGTACCTTTTGCATAAAAAGCATTTGTTAGGCAAAGCGCATGCGTAGCGCATTTGTATTGCACGAGCGATGTATAGCAGAACCATTGTATAACACTGAAGCAAGCGAACAACCGCCATTGATGTCGATATATTTGTTCATTTTGTTCTCATGCTTTCTGCTCCTCGTACTGCTTTTCGACGTTACCTCCACGCTTCACACTCTCACCAGCGGAAGGATCCACGTAGCAACACGCGCCAAGCGTAAATCAGCCATCAGCAAAATATAAAGACATGGGATTGCGATCAGCCTCGCCGTCGTCAAGAACCTACCTTACGTAGGCTGCTCCGGCAGGAAAGATCATGGACAGTTTCTACCTGCGAAACACAGCGCTATACGAAAAGCTTGTCAAGAGCGTCGATGTCACGGCGCCTGCCACGCACTTCAGTCGTCAGAAGACAACAACTCGCAATGAGGACGTCCAAGAAGAAGTGCCCGGACATGGATTGGGTAGAACTACAGATATCACCGAGCCATGTAATCCACATATGATGGTCAGCGTCCGCATACGCCCAATGCTCGATAACGACTTGGCAGAAAAATTTCCATGCGCTGTATATCCTCGAGAGCAACAGACGGGTGGAAGCAGAATTGTTGATTTACACGATCTGTACAATTATCCACACGGGAAACCGATCCTGAAGGTACGTCCGGGAAACTTTTCTTTTCCGCATTGCAATAGACGAACTACTGCGCTAGTGTGGTGCTGATCGTGCTTCTGAAACAAAAAGTCCACCAAGCATCAAGTAGATAAGCTGTATTCTGCGCAGACTACGACCAAGGACATCTACGACGATACCGTTTCTGACCTTGTCTCCTACGCGCGATCCGGGGGGATCGGTACCTTGTTCGCATACGGACAGACTGGTTCTGGCAAGACTTATACGATCAGCCAACTCCAAAAACTCGCCGCGTTGTCATTGATAGGTCAGACCTTGGAAGACGATCAGCTGGAGCTCTACATGACAATCTGCGACCTCGCTGGGAATGCAGCATTCGATCTACTCGATTCTCGCAAGCCCATCTCGGTGCTGCAAGACTCGTCTGGGGCGACACAGTTGGCTGGGGCTCAAGAATACCAGGTGCACTCGAAAGAAGATGTTCTCGACTTGATCGCTCAAGCAACTTCCTTCCGCCACACCGCCTCAACACTCAAAAACAATGCTTCATCTCGCTCGCACAGCATCTGTCGCATCCGTATCAAAGATAGGTCTAGACCGGCCCGAGAAGCAGATGGTCTACTCTACCTGATTGATTTGGCAGGCTCCGAAGCCGCACGAGACGTTGCATTGCATGGCGCAGATCGCATGCGCGAAACGAAAGAAATCAATATAAGTCTATCTGTTCTCAAAGATTGCATTCGAGGTAAAGCGGAGTACGAGGGCCAGAAGAGGCGTGGCAAGCAGAAGAAATTCCATATTCCAGTCCGACAGAGTGCTCTGACGAGAGTGCTCAAGCATGTCTTCGATCCGGAGAGTGGGCGGGAGAGCAAGACGGTAGTGATTGCGTGTGTGAACCCGAGTCTAGCAGATGTGGCGGCGAGTAAGAACACGCTGCGATATGCCGAGATGTTGCGCGTGCCCGTGGCAGGATGAGTCGAGAGAGAGAGCACCATGCTGGGACCCGCATTGAGGACGGACGAGATAGCTTGAGATTGTGTCTGCAGTGCTTGTCCTCTGAAGAACTGGTAATCTGATCGCACTGATGATTGCACAATGGCTCCATTGGTCACAGCTCGTCATTTCGACAGCGGTAGAGCCTCTGCAGACGAGATGCAGTGAGCCGATTGCTGGCCGCGGTGGGTGCATAGCATTTACATATCTCATCTCCTTTCTCAGTGGCTTTGTCACAGTAGAACTATCGTCGGTCTGGAATACATGGCATATCGGCATATCGAACATGATGGGTAGGTATGTACTGTAGGTTGATACATCAGATCTGGCCTCGAATCACATGCTCCGGAGAGGGGATGTATCATTCACATGCTGCTGCTGCAGGGGAGACGGGAGCGACGTCCGAAAGGGAGTAGAAGTCAGAAGTAAAAAAGTGCCCGGAACGAGAACGACGCCCGGCGCGTCACTCTCACGGCAACTTCTCAACTGCAGTTGAACTCCAGTCCTTGTCGACTTTCACATGAGAAACCCACTATGACCGCTGCCTTCGCCTCTAGCACCCGGCCGACACTCATGATGTTGCTGTCTTCATCTTCATCTTCACCTTCGTCTTCATCTTCGTCTTCACCTTCACCTTCGTCTTCCCTCACCCCCCGCGACCTCCACCCTCCACGATGATCAACTCGTCGCCCGCAGAGTATGTCTTCATTCGCATCTGCATCGTGGCGCTGGGAGCCATCACTCCCTTGAGCGTCGCATGCTCCGTCTACTCGCTCCTCGCTCCATTCCTGGGCCATTCCTGGACATTGCCGGCAGTCCCACTGCCACTGCGAATCTACTGCGCCCTAGAGACGGCTTTCTGGCTGGTGGTGCAATTACCGCTGTACCGTATTGTGCAGAACAAAGCCGACCACCCGCCGATACTGTCAGAGCCAGAGCGACGTCAACTCTTCGAACGCGTCACGAGAGATGTCAGTGCGGCAGACCTAGACCGACATCTCAGTTGGTGGTGCAGATGCGCCAAGACCGACGACATTGGACGCGAGGCGATCAAGGACTGGCTAGCATGGGCTTTCTTCGAGGGGAGGCTGCATGAGAAAGGCGCGGAAGATGAGCTGGAGGCATATACGAAGCGCTTTGAGCAATTGCTGGGAAAGACTTTCGCACACGGCTACGGCAAGGCAAACCCCGTCCGCCTGACTCTTGACAAGATAGAGTTACATGGCTACAGGAGTCTCATATGGTACTTTTGCGTTGGAGTCGTGGATTCTCTGACCTTTGTCCGTCTCTGCCGGGATGGCTATCAGCATCACCGCTTGCCTTGGAAGAGCTTCTTGGGCCTCTTTCCGTTTCGACCTGTGGCTCTGACTGCGCGACAGACCACGCCCGCAAAACATCTCACCTACTGGCATCGACCTCACACTGCGAAGAACCGCTTGCCTGTGGTGTTCATTCACGGAATCGGGATTGGCTTGTATCCCTATGTCAACTTCCTCGATGACCTGATTCAGCATATTGAGGATGGCCATGGAGATCCAGCCGATGGTCACATTGGTATTCTAGCGCTAGAAATTATGCCAGTCTCTTTCCGTCTGACTCACTCGGCCTTGAGCAAAGAGGAAATGTGCAAAGAAATCAATACGATCCTGGAGCAACATGGATGGGACAAATGCGTCTTGATAGGACATTCTTACGGCACAGTCATCACAACTCATGTCTTGCACGATAAAGTCCTGCAGCCAAAGGTTGCCTCCGTCCTGCTCGTCGATCCAGTCTGCTTCCTCCTACACAACCCAGACGTGGCTTACAACTTCACAGTTCGAAAGCCAACACGCGCCAACGAGTGGCAACTCTGGTACTTTGCTTCACAAGATCCTGGTGTAGCACATACACTTGGAAGGCGCTTCTTCTGGTCAGAGAACGTGCTCTGGCTAGACGATCTGCTTCCCTTGATGAAGACTAGCGGACTGAGGATCACGGTCAGCTTAGCAGCCCGCGATCTTATTGTGGACACGGAAGCTGTCGGACGATATCTTGTAGGCGGCAAAGCTGCCAAATATGGAACCTTTGAAGACGACTGGAAGTTCAAAGAGTGGAAAGGCGAAGGGCTTGAGGTCATTTGGAACGAAGATCGAGATCATGCTCAAGTTTTCGATTCAAAATCGAAGAGAGCGAAGCTTGTAGCGGTTGTTAGAAGGTATTGTGAGATGACTAGATGAGAGCGACAAACAGTGCAACAGCTGGTACAACAGGACGACGCTACGTATGACTTTATACCTAGACAAGATATATGTTGATAATGCGCATGAACGAAGAGACCTTTGATCACAGCTAGAATCTGGTGGCAGATACGTACAGAAGGCTTTCACCCGATCTATGCAACTCGCTCGTGCCCACCGCCATTATCCAACGTCTCCGTCTTCCTCTATCCGAACCATTATACACTTTCGCGTGCGCAGCGATCCTCAAGCCTTAGCGCCATAATCAGCCTTGCCAAAACGCATCATGAGGAAAAGTCCTCCTGTTTTCAAAAAGGGATACCTCAGGCTTTCGAAACAACACGCAAATTTGCACTGTCCTCGCGTCTCAACGGCCTTTGAGTCACCGTGAAGCCATGTGACACGTCTGCTGATCTGAGCGATGCCAATCGTGAAGTGATTGATGTCAATAGTCTAGCTCATCTGACAGCGCTCGTTCCCGACTAGGCGGCTAAGGTAGGCTTTATCAAGCTTCACTATTCTTGAACTTCACTCATTTAATGAGACCAAGTTCATGGCTACCGCCGCCGCTAGGCCCAGCACGCCACCTTGTGGTCTCTCCCAGTCCTCGCGGCATTGCGATAGTGCGAGGAGTAGTGGCTGTGACCGACTGAGGGAAAGTATGCACCTGTTTCTGGCGTGGAACGTGCGGAAATCCCTGTCGACAGACTCTGTCGTGTGCTCAAGACCTGCTGCGGTGGCAGTAGGCGTGCTGGAGTAGGTGTTACAGGTGTCGTGTCGTTCGACGAAGCAGTCGCCTGGGAATGAGCTTTGCCATGTGGCTGCAGCACTCCATCTCGGAGGACATATGGCATTATTCGACAATGCAAATTAGGTAGTCATGATGCTTCGGGGGAAGTCGATGTGGCCCTCCCATTCACCGTGCTCTGAGATCGGCACGAGTAGACTCCTGGCTGATAGATGGGGTCTTCAGTCTCGGTCACGACCAATTTCCCCTCCACCACGCTCGCGCTGGTACTCAAGCTTCTTCTCCTCTTGCTTGCGCCAGTGGCTGCCTTCTTCGTAGTCCTTGCCGATGCCAAGCGCCTTGCGCAGTTTCTCACTCTCGTCGATCTTTGCACGCGCGAGCTCGTGGACTTGGTGCGACTTGAGCCCCTTTGCATTCGGCCCACGACCGTTCTGCTCCTTCTCTAGCTTCTTTCGCAGAGCATCGCATTGGTCATCAATCTCGTCCTCGTCGACACTGTACAGTGTCAGTAACACTTTCGCCACAGACTTAGAGACAGCACTTACCCTTCGTCTTCCAGCTTATCCCGTAGCTCGAAGACCTTGACTTCAATCTCACGCTTCTGCTCGTGCTCAAGTATCTCTTTGTCGGGCTGCCGTTGTCGCTGCCGGATCGTGTCGATGTCGGTAGGATATGGCTTCGCATCGTCGCGTGGGCGGAGGTTGGCTGAGTTGCGCTGGACGAAGCCGGACGTGCCTGAGCCCCGTGGTGTGCTGAGACCCACATTGGAAGACATGCTGAACTGCAGAGAGGTGTCGGTAGCGCTAGTATCGGAGTTCAGGGCATTCCACTTCTCGGCCATGGGTGTGGAATCTGGATGTGATATGGACGATGGAGATCTGGGTAAGGTTAAGATACTAGTTGCCGGTTGCCGGTAGAGTAGGTAGTTCTAGCCCTAAAAGTGGAGCCGGAAACCCTGACGCGCCACGCTTGGAGTCATAGTTCACATCAACAATTCAAGTTCCACTTCACTCTCACTTGACACTTTCCACCGACAACAACAACAATAACAGCGCACCCCTTGGTTTTGACACCAAGAACAACGACTACCACGGACACAGTCGCGAACACAGACATGCCGCACATCGTGGACGATCCTGCTAGCGACAACAGCGACGGCGACAACGCCGGCGACACGCCAAACACCCTGCCCTTCCCGCCCGTCACCAAGCAGCACATCCTCCACTGCTCCGTTGGTTCTTGGTACCCGAAATACCGCAGTCTGACCCCGAAGACCAGAGTCATTCCGCTCCCTCAAGCCTTCATGAACTATCTGCACGCAGACTCCATCATCCTGCCCGATGATGACGATGCCGATTATGACGAAGAAGAAGACGTCTCCAAAGAGTGGCGCGAGCTTCACCAGACTATCCGAGCCACCATCTCTGAACTGGGCGGCGCAGTCGTGCCAAAGCTCAATTGGTCGGCTCCAAAAGATGCTGCTAATATGAATGCAAACACAATGATTTGTCGCTTGCCAAGCGAAATCTATCTCCTCCTCAAGAGTTCCAACTTTGTTTCACACGACCTAGACAACGCGTTCGACGGCTGTGTCGACGCAAATCCCGACAGCCCGCTCACCAAGACCGACATTCCATATGTCCTGGTTCTGCGCAAGGCTGCTACTGGATGGAACCCGTCGGTCGAGTTTCGTTGCTTCGTCCGCAACAAGAAGCTGTTGTGCATCTCCCAGCGTGAGAAGGGCCTCTTTCCGTTCCTGCACAAGATGCGAGACAAGCTCCTGTCCATGATCAAGGTGTTCTTTGAAACACGTCTCAGCACTTTTGAGGATGACAGCTTTGTGTTCGACGTCTACATTCCGAATCCATACAACCAGGTCTGGCTCGTCGACATCAACCCGTGGGCTCCAAGAACCGATCCGCTTCTCTACAGCTGGACAGAGCTGCAAGAGATGGACGCGCCGCTCGATGAGCCAGAGATCCCAGAGGGTGCTTTCCTGAGAATGAACATCGACCCTGCTAAGCGGGAGGAAATGATGGCAATATTGGCTGCTCAGGAGGCAGCTGAAAGGGAGGTGGCCGGAGTGGCGGAGGAGGAGGAGGAGGATGTGGAGGAGATTGATGATCCGTACCTCCCTGAGCTGCGTCTCGTCGAGCCCGGCGACCCTGAGGCCAATTTGTGGGCCTCAGGCCAGTACAGCGCGTACAAGATGCCGCTGGAGGTGGTCAGTGCTGGCCAATCAGCAGAGGGCATTGCCCAGATGGCACGTGACTGGAAGGAGCTGGCCAATCAGCAGCAACAGGAGTCTGATGATTTCGAGTAATTGAAGTGAATCAAGTTGTAAGAGTAAACGTCTGCTCAGATAGCAGACAACTGTAAGTGTTATGAGTATTTCCGCCTCTCTCTCTATCTCTCTCTCTCTCTCTCTCTCTCGATTTGGAAGCGCATACAAAACCCGCCGAGGCCCAGACAGGGTTCAGGGACTATTGATCGAGCGAGCAGAGAATAAGACAGCAGAATCATATAGCAGGAATTCTGACGGATTTCAGTCACGCCTCTTCGCAGCTGAATGATCTTAGTACCTTAGGACGACTGCCTCTCTGCTATCTTATAGCCACTGAACTCTCATGGTCCCTTTGACATCACCATTCACAAGCCGCCATTTTGGCAGTCCGTGCCTCCGGCATTGCCACTATCTTGGGCTTCAACGGGATCGCATTACAAGAAGCGTACGATTGAGACCTCGAGCACAGGTGCAACCCGTCGCCTGACCTACCACCACTCATCGCTAACACGCGGATTAGACGTGCGACATCGCCAATTCCTAAAGTTGCAGCAAGCACCATCCACTGCAGAATCACAGCCAGCTGTCAAGACCTGGATTGAGGAGAGTGCAGACCTTCGACTGCTCGAGAGGGAGAAGAAGAAGAAGAAGCTCGGAGCTATTCAAAGTCGACCCTTTTCCCCGTCTGACTCGTGTTTCATCTGGTCCTGGTCCTTAGAAGGCCCTTCGAACGAGGCCAGCTTACTGCTACCATTCGGTACGTGGAAGGTCCGATCTATGCGTACGGCGATGAACATGTAAAGGATGAGGATCTCCAGTACGAAGAAGAAGATATAGAAGCATGCCTTCGAATCATACCATGCAGCGTTACTGATCGGTCTCGGCGGCTGCCAGCTCACTCCCATCTTGAAGCCAGCGCCCAGTGTGCAGAGACTGCTCGAGTACGCCAAGATTCGAGCCTTCCGTTTCATGCTGCCTAGGCCGAATGCCTGGGCATTGCGAGATGGAGGTAGAGCAAAGGTCATGGCAAGCAGTAGCAGTGGTAGAGCCGCCACCAGCAGGAGGAAGGTCAGAGCGGCGGACTGAACATCGCGACAGACCGTCCGGAGATGTGCGTCCAAGGTGTAGAAGGACAAGACAATAAAGATTATAAGTAGAAGCAGCGACACGAAGATCAACGCGTAGAGCATCCTGAACAGCACACGACAGACAGGATGCCAGCCTATCTCGGGGTGGCGCGCCCGTATGATCCTCTGCACGAAAATGAGGTCCACGATATAGATGATGAGGATCCCCGCGTTGACAAAGATCATCGATGCGATCGAGAGCGAGACGTTTGAGGGATGGTAGGCGACGCCGATTCTCAACGATAGTGTCAAGATGCGTACCATGGAGAGTCCGAAGAGGACCCCCGAAGGCAGGAATTTGTGGTGTCTTCGGAGGTTGAGTTGGAAGATTGTCATGTTGCCAATTGCGCTTCCCACGTAGAAGAGTAGTAGGAAGCATGCTATCGGTACGTCTGGTATTGGCGTGGCTATGCCGCCTACAGCTGCCGTAGTGCGCCGATATGGAGGCTGCAGAACAGACGATATCAATACCTTACACATTGGTGATCTCACCGTAGGAGATGTGAAGTGTGGCTTACATG
This sequence comes from Mycosphaerella sp. Ston1, assembly GCA_000504405.2. Lineage (NCBI taxonomy): Eukaryota > Fungi > Ascomycota > Dothideomycetes > Mycosphaerellales > Mycosphaerellaceae > Mycosphaerella > Mycosphaerella sp. Ston1. The sequence continues at coordinate 33,032 of KZ105330.1, forward strand.
TACTCGTTGTGATTGGGACATTGTGCTATGTTGTGATCCAGAACTCGAAGAAGCCTTGTGCAATCCAATCTGTTCATGCGTGCGATCTGTGATCCAGAGGCACGATGAGGACTAACATATAGAGCACATTTTACCACCATCAGCTCCGGCAACGGACTGCAGGCGACGGCCGAGATGACCGTATTCGAGGGATCTGGGGCTACGGAGAAAGGTGTTGTGTATGATAGAGTTCTGACATCTATTGTTGCTCTACAGTACTATGTTGGCGATCGCAGAGACGAACACGATGGCCGGCATGTGGCATACACAATGTTGGACGAGAACATCCATCCGACCCGACCGTCGCCGACAACGAAATTTATAGTTTCATCGTAGACTCGAGCGACAGACCCCTGAGCTGGCCTGGCGTGGCCTGGCGTGGCCTGCCTAGCTCTACCCCTGGCCTGCCTCGACCTGATCCGGGTCCTCGGTTTCGCCTGAGATTTGGTTCTATTCGTCCATGGTAATGATGAACAACAATGGGCGCCGCCTGCACGACCCAGGAAACGAAACCTCAGATCTCAAGCGCCTCCGTAAAAGCACGCGGAGCTGTGTGGAGTGTTGGCCGCTCATGATACATAACCGCAAGATCCGATGTCTTTGCAAGATGATAATGCTTTGTAGATATACTTCGTCTGGCACCGAACGGGGTCATGCTAGCACATCGTGCGTGGCACGTAACCGCGACTCGCATATTGCTCGTCTAGAAGGTGAAGCGCAGTTGGCCAGCCGAACACTACCAACCGCATAACGTACGTGATGCCACCTCTGGACAGTATGATCCGACAGTATGATCCGACTGGTGGCCGGAGCTCTTCGGCAGCCTTCGATGGAACATGGCTCGAACATGGAAGATCCAAGTATGCATGTGAATGCCCTGCTGCGCTTCTGGTTCGAAAAAACCTTCTCATAGGGCCTGATGTGAGCGAAGTCAGCGCCCAGAAAACGAAAAAAGGTCGAGGTCAGGTCTGCTCAACTCGCTACGCTGCCAGAGAGAGCCAGACTCCAACCGCTGATTCCCAGCAGAGACGACGTGGCTGCTGTGTCTTCGTACAGAATACTGCTAGACAAGTCAAGTCCCCCAAAGGTGGCAACAGGGAATGGTTTCAGATAGCTGGAAAGGCTGGAAAGAAAAACGAATGCTTAAGGTATGCATATATCAAAAGCCTTTCAACTTTGAGGCTCCCGTCAATAATGCTGTGATAGTATCATTATCACATGCTGTCATTACTGCATCCCTAAAATAATCACGCCTAGGTACCAGTGCTTACCACCACCACCACCAGAGCACACTACCTACATGTACTTACTTACATGTACTTACCACATGTACCTTACCTTACCTTAGTATTATCTACCGAGAACCTTCTCCGTGCTTCCACATGCCCATCCGTCCATCAAACAACCTTTTTTGTGAATCCTGCCACTGTTGAGCCTGGCCTTGCTGCTGTCTCCACAGATTGTTCTGCGCTCGGGCTCGAGCATCACTCGGACCTTGATAGCCCCATTGCATGGGATTGTAGTCCTGCTGAGTGTAGCGAGTCTTTTCTTTCCACCATTCGTTTTTGGTGTTGTTGTTGTTGGACATTGGTGAGACTCAGGTAGGGGGGTTTTGTGGGCTTTTCTCTTTGGAACTGGGTGAGTCTGGCTTGCTTGCTTGCTGTGTAGGGAAGCTTCTGCCATGGAAATATGGAAAGTATTGTCATACTTATACCTATGGCATGCAGGAGATGTTGTATTCACAGGCGATGTGCGTGGTATCGCTGCTGTATTGCATGCTGCTCTCAGCCGCCACTGGACGGCACGATGGAGCGTCATGCAATATGCCATATTGCAGTGGCCACGATACTACAAATCAATGTGTCTCTTTCAAACATTCCATTCTAAGGCTATTTCTCATGCTGATAGGATCTTGCATATAATGATACAAATGTCTTTCCACACAAGCGGTCATAAACTTGTTTAGTTCTCGACCCACTCGCCGCTGATCCATCTGTTGAGGAAGTCGAGTGACGCCTCGGGTTGGTTGTATGGAACCTGTACAGAGGGTTAGCATGCACTATGACTGTCGTGGAATCTGATTTGGACTCACCATGTGTCCAGCAGCATGAATTCGAATAAATGTGAAGTTGCCTGCCGACTTGACAGAGCCAGTCTTTGTGCTGTCATCGGAAAGCAGCGTGAGATCCTCCATTGGAGCCTTCACGTAAGCCTTCTGGCCTGGCCATTCAAGTGCGTTTGTCCAAGCAAGGTTGCCGAGCCCTATGATTACTCGTTAGCACGAATCAAAGCGCAATTCGTATGTGAGGTACTTACAATTGCAGATGAAGTCAGCATCACCAGCGTAGATCAGGACTGGAATCTCTTTGAGAAGTCCTGGTACCAGACGGTGGAACGGCTGCATCCAGTCGCCATTGAACAAGAAGTTGCGGTTGATGTCCATGTTGCAAGAGTCGTAGCTGCTGACCTCAGCACCAAGTGCCTTCATCACGTCGTCGCGGTTGAGGTACTCCTGGATCCAATCCAGCTCATCGTAGCAAAGGTTGCCACCCTTGCACTTCTCGCGAACATCGTATACGTTCTGTCCAGTACGCTGGAACGGGCCAATCATAGCATTGTTGCAGTAGATGCTGGCTGGGACACAAGACCAGACGGACTCGCTCTTGTAGCAGTTCTCGATCAGGCTTTGGCATCGTGGGAGAGCGTTATCCATGCTTTGGCAGGAGGACTCGTCAAGCACAGCTGGCCAACCACCATCGCCACATGCCATCGGGCGGTAGTATTCGTATTGGGTCAAGCCATCAGTGAGACCGTTGCCGATCAAGACCGACTGAAGGTTGATGTTGCGGTTCTTGTGGGACAGAATCTCGGAGGCAAAGACTGGGATGTAGTGGCCGGCGTATGATTCACCAGAGATGTGGAATGGCTGCTTGGCATATTCTGGGAACTGCTTGAAGAAGAGGGTCAAGAGGGCGTAGACGTCCTTGCCTGCAGCTACCGTGCTGCTGACAGCATTGCCAGAGTAAGAGTAGCCCACGTTGACTGGCTGGTCGAGGAAGATGACGGAAGCGTTGGCGTTCCAGCTGGATGGGTTGTACGCCGGCTTGCGGTCCTTGCCGATGAATGAAGGGCCAAGCTCCATGAATAGACCAGTCAAGCTGGAACAACCTGGACCACCGTTCAACCAAAGCACGACTGGGTCGTTCTTGGGATCGTTGCGAGACTCAAAGAACCAGTAGAAGAGATGCTTGTCATCCTCCTCGTTGTCCAGGTAGCCAGAGTACTGCTTGACCTTGTCAACGCCGAGGCTCTTTGGGTCGACCTTCTTGGTTCGGAGGTTGAAGTTCTCCAGGTGACCATCAATCTCACGCTGCTTGTCACCCTTGGAGTTCGTTGTGAAGAGCTTCTCGATATCCTGACCCTTGGTGTGGAAGTCCCACTCGCTGTCGTGCTTGCGGGTGTGAGCCTTGGGCATGGAGAAGAACGATGCCTTGGACATCTCTTCTGGAAACAGCATTGCCACCTCATCCCAGACTTCCTGTGCTTCTGCAGTAAGGTGCTTGAGCTCGTCTTTCAGGTGCTGGAGTGGCTTGGACCAGCCTGACACCTTGTCGCCTGCTGCCTTGAACGCGTCCTGGACGACTTTGGGTGGCTGGAGGAGCGGTTGCTGCTGCTGGGGGATAGCAGCAGCTGCTACTCCGACGAGGAGTGCGGAGGTGCCTAGCTTCATCGTGGGCGAGTCAGGCGGTGTACGGGAGATGCGAAGTGGATGGAGGGGATGTGTAGGAGAAGGAGGATGGGATGGGATGGGACGAGAAGGTAAGGTGATAGCGCGGGCGTTCGTTGGTACCCGTAGAGCTGCCCGTATCAGGTGTCAGCCTGGCAACCGTCATAGGCTGTGGCGGGCATGTGTGGCTCGGGCCGCTCTAAGGTCCTAGCGCGAGCTTATCCCTTATCAGTTATCGCCCCATAGGCGCACTCGGCCTCGATATAAATTATTCTGCCTTTCGCCATAAGTTACAACTCGATCAAAGCAATTTGGGCACCTCTACACTCTGATATACACCTCCTTTTAGCTTGACAACCACAGCAGACTCTTCCATAGGAGTCTTACGGTCGAACACCGACAAACCGCAAATAGAACCCCGCAGACGTCGACGAAATGCCCGCCGCTCAAATCAACCAACCCTCCAACCAGACCAAGCTCACCAACGTGAGTCTGGTGCGCATGAAAAAGGGCAAAAAGCGCTTCGAAGTCGCTTGCTACAAAAACACCGTCACTTCATTCCGCGCTGGCAACGAAACTGATCTCGACAATGTTCTCCAAATACCGAATGTCTTCCTCAATGTCAGCAAAGGCCAGGTGGCGAATAACGAGGATATCAAGAAGGCCTTTCCCGGGATGACGAGAGATGAAGTCGTGTTGGAAATCCTAAAGAAGGGTGAAATTCAGGTTGGTGAAAAAGAGCGATCACAGGAGCTGGATCGCGTGCACAAGGAGGTGATAGACATCGTAGCTGGGAGACTGGTCGATCCTAAGAGTAAAAGAATTTACACCACTGGCATGATCGAAAAGGCATTGGACCAGCTCAGCAGTCAAGGTGGACATTCAGGGAGAGCAGCAGGGAAAGCCGGGCCGGCAGGAGGCGATAGAAGTCAAAGCAGAGAACAGAGCGTACCTGTTGCCGGATCCGGCACAAGTACACCTGCGAAGAATGGGGAGGCTACGGAAGTGAAGGCAATGGAAGAAAAAGTCAAGCCCAAATGGACGGGTGTAGTGACGACTAGGAGCGCGAAGTCACAAGCGCTCGATGCCATGAAGGCTCTGATCGCACATCAACCAATCCCTGTCGCCAGAGCGAGAATGAGACTGCGAATTACATGTCCGACGGATGTGCTGAAGCAGAATGTGAAGACAGCGCCCAAAACTGAAGGAGAGGAGGCAACAACTGGGAGCGTGAAGGACAAGATTCTGTCTTTTGTAGAGCAGGTGGAGACAGAGGAGAACTCGGGCAAGGAATGGGAATGCATAGGATTCGTGGAGCCCGGAGCGTACAAGCTTCTCAGTGACTTCATTAGCACGCAGACGAAAGGGAAAGCGAGAGCAGAGGTTCTGGATACAACTGTCACGCACGAGGATTAAAATGCTTGAGCATCGACGGATTAATGGATATGGAGCGTTCGAGCGTTAGTAAAAGCAATGCTTTCCAGACTGGAACACAGTTTTCACCTCACAGAAATGATGAAATTCTTCCACCTTCCTCCTGGTATACACCGCACTTTCGCATTCATATCATAGAATTCCGCTGTATTGTTCGAGAGCAGCGCCAGACGTTATCCTCGGCTTAGGATGCCCAGACTCCATGAGGAGACAACGACGACAACAACAAACGGCGATAGTTCGACGAGATCAATAGACTGAGGCGGGGTTTTGTTTTCCTTTATCTTGATACATCTGGGAACGAAGCTCAAAAGTGAAGCAAGTCAATAGTATACAGTAATGTAGCGATATGATAAGAGTAAGTAGGATCGTGCACTTGATTCGTTGCTTTTCATTGCTCTTCTGGCCTAAGCTCAGGCTGTGATGAACATTCACTGGTAGTTACAGGTTTTTGTCATGAAGAATCTTCATCGACCCAGCCGAGTCGTTGTCCCATCTTGACCTTCATACCTTTCTCAATGCACCATTGCCAACCTCCTTTCCTGTTCTCCTCTGTACCCATGAAACCCTCATCGAGTGTCGGCCTCCTCCCTTTGGGTGCTTCAAAAACCATCACAATGGTACTGCCTAACTGAAAGCCACCCATCTCTTCACCTTTCCTGAGCGCATGACCCCCTAACACTGGACTGGCACTTTCGTACGTAGCTTTCGCATAACCAGAATATGGCTCGCCCCGCTGTTTCGCCTCTTCCGCGGCCTTATCCGCCATTGTATCAGTGAGCAAGCTATTTGTTCGCAGCTCCTTGTCAAAGTTCACTACGATTGATCCGACATTTGTGGCTCCAACTGGAGTATAACTAAAGAAGCCATACTTCCATCGCCCAAGCAGGACAACGCGCTCGTTCAAGGTGAAAAGACCTGGCAGAGAATTTACCAGGTACGGACTGACGCTGTACAGTTCTCCTGCGAAATGGCGTCTGCTTTCCACGACCCACGAGACTGGCGAGTGGAAGCGATGGTAATCCCCAGGTGCCAGGTAAACAACACAATAGTACAGTGCTGTGGGCGTCTCCGGTCTGTCAGGATAGTACCATGGCCGAGGTGCAGTCGGACCACTGGCTAAATCCTTAGCCACCTCCTGCTCAGAAGACGAAGAAGACTTGATGGACTGATCTGATAGCGCTACTGGGAAATCTTCACTGCCACCCTCGCTGGATTGAGGATCTGCATTGGCAGCATCCTTTGTTCTTGGCTTCTTCCACCAACTTCTGCCCTGCTTTCCTGCCGCAGCCCCGGAAAGTAACATAGGCAGTGTATATGAGATGCCGTTCACGCGGGCGAATTCCTCGTCATCGCGAATCACTTCCTCCTCGCCGTATTTCTTGCGGTCGGGCGAGACATCGGGTGAGCCTTTCGAACCTGTGGTGTTGCTGCTGGCATGTCTGCCGCTCGTAGGCTGTTCCCCTAGCAAAGCATCCACTTTGTATGTCACGCCCTTCACCTGCTCCACCTCGCCGTGTTCGACGATCCCGAATTGTACGACTTTACCATCTGCCGGAGATACCAACGCATTGGGATGCGGATCCAGCGGTCGCACTCCAGGCTTCAGAGTCCGATAGAAGAACTCTGATAGGTTTCTGAATTTGTGTAGGTCTGGTTCGGCAATCTCATCAAAATTGACACCGAATATCCAGCCATACAGCTTGAAACCAGGCACTCGCAATGGGTATGGGATATCAATGCTGTTCACATAGCCCCACCATCGACTCAGCGCCTTGAGCGGAATTGTACTCATAATCTGTACCGTCCATGGTCCTGACGGCCGTATCCGCTCGCGACGCTTTGGCTTGCCTACGTCTCCCGGGTCATCCTCTGCCCTCTCACCGCCGTCGATTCTCCTCCCCTCACGATCATTGGTTCGGTAGAGCTGAAAGACGCCGAGGAAGACTATGCCCAGGCCAATGGGGATCGGCTTCCACACGACGGGTGTGGTGTTCCAAGCATCACGCAACCGCGAGCTGAAGGAAGACTTACGATGCTGTTGGTGGTGCTTGCATGTGCGGGAGAAGGATCGGATTTGGCGTGGCGATACTCGTGAGGGAAACGGAATGGGGCGTAGCAGAACCTGCGAGGCTCGTGCGACTGTGGGTGGCATGTTGGTGGGAAGGGCCGTGTCAGCTCATCATATCATATCGTACATGAGTCTCTCTCTCTCTCGGTCTCGGAGAAGGACAGGACAGGTACATGTAAGGCAGAGAAACAATCTGAAGGGTCGAGGATATGACGATGTCACATGTTGCATGCTTCGAACACCCCTGTAGGCCGGAAGTCTGTGCGGCGGACGGGAGAGTGGCTCGGGACGCATAGTTCTAGCGCTCAAGGTGAACAGCTGTCGAGGCGCTGGCGTGTTTACTACCGCATCGGCGCTTCCCGGCGCTAAAAGCGCCAGGGTCCACACCTTGTCTCTTTACTTCACATTGCACCTCGAAGGATACCCCTCTCGATTCTTAGCCCCCCTTGGGGGGTTGAAGGGGCAGATTAGTCGTTACCCCCGACGATTCCACGTTTGTTTGGATTCTATATCTCGTCGCAAAGAGAAGGT